>PVLA01003678.1:0-203676 GCA_004027455.1 Hydrochoerus hydrochaeris | reverse complement strand
CTGTCCTCTTTCTGCCCCCCCCCCCAGGATGTCCATCAGCTTCCCTCTTCTCTGTCCCTTGATTCAGAAAGGACCAAAGTTGTCTTCTGCTCTTGAACACAGAAGTCCATCAGGCCAGCTTCTCTTTGCTACATTCCGTGAGTAATATAAAGCCGCTCCAGGCTTCGGGGAATTCCACACTGTCTTAGGTCTGCACATCCGAGTGGCTCCAATAGCATGGTGGTGAATGGACATAACTCTGTGACACTGGCCACCTGCTAGGCTTCTTTCGGAGAAGTGGCCCAATGTAACCCTCAGGGCCCTGGGGCTCTGGGTGGGATGGTAAAAACAGAGATGCTCCATGACAGGCATTTCTGTTTTTCTGGTTTCCTGGGCTCCTGTCATAGTCCAGCAAGCTTTATCGAGTTTTGGACATGAGAAGAAATTAGCTTTGATGATTCATTTACTTTCATTTGCTTTTGTATTTGGCCTGGACCTCAACTTTTGAAATTCATAGCCCACTCTTTCAGAACTTTATTGCTTGATTCTGCTGTAACAACCATCTCCAGAGACAATCTAGGGAGAACTAAGGTGTAAAACACAAAGGTAGAAACCAAAGCAAGATGTAAATTCATTCATTAGTTCATCAGAATGTTAGTCTACTACAGACCCCTAGAATTTATTGCTGAGCATTACCCATGGGTGTGAATAAAAGCATGGAACGGGGAGAGCATGGGGCTAATTGACGTTAGTGAAGAGAGTGTGGATAATTTTTTCCTTCGTGTTAGTTGTAATGCAGAGACCAGCCACATAGTTTGTGAGACAAACTTAATCTATTTTACATGCAGTAATAGAGCCTACCCAGCCTCTGATTGCGACCCTTGATACTGTGACTGAGGTTGGACTCCATCTGCTCTCCAGGGTTAGTCAAGAGGCAAGACGGTGGGAGGAAACTTTGTTTCCCCAGTTGGCTGATTGGAAAACAGCCAGACTTACTGTCCCAAGGATCATCTTCTAGGGAGGCCGAGGGTTGGTACAGGACAGGGTATTTGGACCAGTGGGCACCTCCTCCAAGGCTGTGACCAAATGACTTGCATCAAATCCTAATCACCTGGTCCCAAGGAATGTTTTCCGTTCTGCAGATTTCAAGAACAGAGATCATTATTTCACCAGGCTGTTCTTGTCAGTGGTGAGGTTGCCCACACCCACTTCTGACCTCTGACGTGATGCAAGGGACAGAGGGTAGCCTGCCCAAGGCCCCCTTACTGATCACCAAACTCACGGTAATGAAACGACTCTGCCTTCACCCGAAGGCTGTGGAAGACCAGGGTCAGGGAGGTGAGCTAGGAAGTCTGCACAAACTCCAGCCTTGGTACTCGGCTTCAGTGTGGCTGTTTCTGGCCAGGGAAGCCAGTTTCAGTACCCACCACCTGCTCCTGTCAGCTTTTCCTATGCCTTTGGTCATCCCAGTAGCTTTCAAGCTTTAGCTGCATCAGTGTCTGCCAGAGGGCTCATTAAAACACAGCTTTTCTGACTCAGAAGACCTGGGGTGGAGCCGGAGAATGTGTGTTTCCCACAGTTCCTAGATGACGCAAGTGCTGCTGGCCCAGGGACCACAGCTGAGCCTCCCATTGCCCCTTCTCCCTGCTCACTTCCTTTCTCAAGCACATAATGAAACTTAATATGCGTAATTGATGTGAGGCACACCTTGAATGAATCTATTCATTCATGCAATTCGCTCCACCTATTTCTCAACAAACTCTCAGAATTCCTTACTCTGCACCCTCCCTACCATGTATATAACCCCATTGGTACTATATCACTTGAATGTATTTGTGTATATGATTGTAATTATATCATAATTTGTTTTCCTAACCAGCCTTTTTAAGGCTCAGACACAATGTCCTCTTTTTTTCTATTTAAAAAAATTTTTTTCATTAGTACATATTTGCAGGGCATAATATTTACATTCCTTGCGTAGAGTTGGTGTACGTACATACCACATCTTAATTCCTTTTCTCTCCCACTCTCCCTCACCTTCCTCTGCTTGCTATGTCTTGATTCTTTTCTCCGTTGAGAAAGAACGCCCTCCTTCCTACCATCTGCCTTTTATGTTGGTGTTTGTTTATGATTTGGGTTTCTCATGTCATAGAAATGATGTGATACTTAAGCCTGTGTGGCTGGTTTAATTTCACTCAACATGATGGACTCAAATGTCACTACAATTTGCTGCTTGGATTCCCCAAGGGACAGGCACACTGGCTATTAATAGAGCACTGGCAACAGGACTAGTCCTGTCCTACTGCTCACCCTGCACTTTCAGGTCTGGGTGTGGAATTTCTTCTCCTTCTGTCACTGCTTGGCAGCTTCTCTGCCTCCCTTTTATGGGGCGAGGGTTCCCCAGCATCGCTCTCATCAAAACCAATTCCCCAGACAGCTATGCAGAAATGACAACAAACTATCATGAAAAATAGGTTTATTATAAAATAATAACATTCGCAGTTGTTTATCCAGAACAGTTCGTGAGATGTGCTGCACAGATGTCAGCCCCGGGTGGCACTGCTCTCCAGAGTGCCAGCATTGTCCTCTGATCCCATGTATTTTTCGGGCTTGCCTTTGTCCTGTATCTGTGGGAGCCCATTGTGAATAATTTATTGACCAAATGAGGCTTAATAGGTACATTTATCCAACCTTTGCATTTCTAAAAATATCTTTGTAAGTAAAATAATTAACAATTTTGATCTAATGGATACATACTTAATGTTAAAGTTAATTAAAGCAAAGGCAGTGTACAAAAATACTTCAAGAACTGACCACTGTTAGAGAACTCATTTGTTTAAATCAGCCTTTGCCAAAGTTAATGAATCAACATCAAACTGAACTTGTTATGTAATCATAAGAGAATGTTAAAATTCAATAACAAAAACACATCTATTATTTAAAAACTTCGTATTTGGAAATGTTAAATGACCTCTAACAAAGTCTAAAACAAAAATAGTATGAATTAGAACAGTAAATGTGCTAAGTTCCAAAACTAACATGGAAATTTGAGGGAAATTTATAAATTTAAATTACTTGTATTTAAAAGAGAAGAAAAGCTGAACATTAACTAAGTTGGATTAAATATCTAAATAAAGATGTTAGGAACAGAATCACAGCAAAAACCCAAAGGAGAGTAAGAATAAAAACATATGACAAGAACACTACTTAGAAAATAAAAAAGAAATATAAAATACAGGCTAAAACTTCAACAAGGTCACCCAAGCTGGAAAAACAAAGATGCCTACAGACAACCTCAGGAATGAAGAGGGCTGGCTCCAAGATCAAAGAGGGAGAGGAGTGTTATAAGTAACCTTATGCCTGTAAAGCTGTATTCATAGGTAAAATTAACAAACTCCCAGGAAAAAAACTGGCAGAGATCACTGTTAATTGAAGTAGAAAGCTGGAATGATTTTACAATCACTAAAGAAGCTGAATCAATGAAAACTTTGGGCCCAAACAATTGTACAAGTGAGTTCTATCAGGGGTTCAAGAGACAGGGACAGGTAATTCAAACTCATTCAAAGTCTAACGGAAGAGAGTGGGAGGGACAATATTCCCAAATTCATTGTATATAAACCTGGATCACTGGGCTACGTATTAAAAAAAAAAAAAAAGAAAAATTACTCATCTGTGTCACTCATGAATATGGAAAAGGAAACTACCTATAATATTCTAAATTAACCCAACCATATTTAAAATAGTAATATATGGCTCTATTCCAAGAAGTTATACTAGAAAACATGTTCATATGATTCACAGCATTAAGAGATTCAAAGAGATAGTCATCTTAATAGGGCTAGAAAAAGCATTTGCAGGCATTCAGTATTAATTTATTGTCAGTAAAACTAACCTCTTAGAAACTATCCCTGGAAATTAATTCCCTCACCCAAGCAAGGAAATCTATGAATCAAGGAAAAACGATAGTGTTAACATCATTGTGTCTTAAAAGTCAGGGAGGAAATAAACATCTCAGTGGGTGAGGCGTCTCCACGAGCCAGAAGAGGAAGAGGAAGTAGGGCAAGGAGAAGGAAGAGAAGGAGTGTAAGAATTAAAACAAAACTATTTGCAATAAGATTAATCTTACATGGAAAACTCCAAATAATACACAGGTTTTTAAATTATAATTAGTAAGAAAATTTAGCAAACTGTCCAGGTACAATATCAATATGCAGATAGTCGTTCTAATTTTATGCCAAAAATAAGCAGAGGAATATCATTTTAAAGTTTCTAATTATAAAGAAAATGTTTGTGAGTGACTGTGACAGGATGTATGTAACCCTTCAGGTAACAACAGTACAACTTTTGAAATTTATTACAGAAGACAGAAATAAATAGAAAAACAATGCATTGGGGGAAGGAAGATTAGTTTTCTGATTATATCCACTTTCTCCATTTTAGTTTATAGAATTAAAGAAATTTCAATTGGAATTTCTGTGGGATGTGACAAGCTTACACTAAAGTCTGTTTGGAAGAGCAAAGGGACAAGAATGTCTAAAACCCTCCCAGAGAAGAGGCAGATTTGGGGGGGGGGGCACATGGCAGGACACAGGCTCCCTCTGCTACCAGCATTTATTATAAAGCTACCGTGATTAAGGCTGTGCCACACTAGAAGACAGTAGGCAAACTGATCTCTGGAACATGGTAAGTGCCTAGAGACAGCCCCTCACACGGAAGCAAGGTCAAAGGTTGTGTGGGGTGACACGGGATGATGATTCATCTAATGGGGAAAAACAAGTCCCAAATTCTCACTGTATTCCAAAATACATCCCAGACCTCTTCCTTCGGCGAGGAGCCAGTGAGAAGGCGCCATCCATGAACTGAGAAGAGGCCTCGCCAGCACTGGATCTGCTAGCACCTGGATCTTGGACTCCTCAGAGTCCGGAACTATGAGAAATACCTTCCTGCTGCTTAAAACCTTGAAAAAGTACACTTGGATGGGATAAGAATTTGCGTATAAAAGACACACATTTTAAACATTGAGAAGAAAAGATAGGATAACTTCATGACATGGAGAAGTGTTTTTTAAGTACAGCATAATTTACAAACTAAAGGAAAATATGTATATGCTTGAACACATCATTACATTATCTACATTTGAATTCATTGACACTGCTTGTCAGAGTATACCATGAGTAGAAACAGAAGAAAAGCCACAAACTGTGAAAATATATTTGTGACACTTATATCTGACAAAGGATATGAATAGGAACCTTGGGAAAATACAAATGAATAAGAAAAATAAAAAGAATTAGGGTATGTATGGGCATGTGCCAACTCCTCATGATGAATGGAGCTATTATGTACTGCAAACATGTCTTAATAAAAATAAAAAGTAAAAAACCAAAAATTATTTTAAATCTGCAAAGTAAATAGGCAAAAGACACCTCACTTCTCACTGGACAGAAACCCAAATGGTGCAGAAGCATGTGAAAAGGTGTTTGGTGCATTAAGAAGTCAGAATAAGGCCGGTTTGGAAGCCACCGTGAACCAAGGGTGTTGGCACGTGTTTGAAACCCCAGCACTCTGGGAGGCTGAGGCAGAAGGGCTGGAAGTTTTTAAGTCTAGTCTGGGAAATTTAGCAAATTAGGAAGACCCTGTCTCAAAATGCAAATAAAAAGTAGGATAAGGGTGTAGCACAATGTGAAGACCCTGGACTCAGTCCCCTATACTGAAAAAAGAACTACATGGTGAGAGAATGTAACACATTCATCATATGAGCCAAGATTTAAAAAAATATGACAATGCTTATAGCTATGTAGATGATCTGAACCGGTAACCTTTAAACACCGAGGACAGAAGTGATTATTGGAAAGAGACTTCAGCAACTGAGTGTTAGTAAATAAAGTGGGAAGGTAGGTACCTGAAGAGCAGCACTTGAGCACTGCCTTAGGGCAAACACACATTTCCTGGTTCCCATGCATTCAGCACCATGCTGGGCACAGGGCAATTCAAGGTGTGCTCTTTGAAACTTTCTGGATTTAAGAAATGTTTTGCAAACCAAGGTTGGTTGAATTTGCAGATATGGAACCTGCACGTATGGAGGGCCGACAGCACTCTAAAAAACTTGATCATCTACAGCAGTTGCCCTGTGGATGAAGGTCACAGAAGCATTGTGTGTAACAGTAAAAATCTGGAACTGACTCAAATATGCATCAACTGTAGAATGTTTAAACAGTGTGGCACAGACATAAAGTGGACCAGTGACAATCATACGCATCATCATGAATGCATCTGAAAACACTGCTGGGGCCTCCTGTGCTGTGGGTTGAAGGTAAAATGTGTACCTGTTGTGGAAAACTGTCCTTCAGGTCCACAAAAAAAGCTAAAAGTAGAGTTACTAAATGGCAATTCCACTGCTAATTTTTCTCTAAGAACAAGTATCTCTGCAAGAAATTGCACACAAATGTCCAATGTAGTATTATTCATAATAGCTCAAAAAATTTCTCCAATGTCAGGCAGCTGAAGAACAGATAAACAGAAATAGAGTATGTCCGTGCAGTGCAGTATTATTCAGCCAAATATTGAATGAAGCACAGAGGTAGTATGAACCAATATGAATGAACCTTGAAAACATGCTAAAGGAAAGAAGCCAGACACAAAAGAGCCACATATTATGTGATTCTCCTTATACATAATGTATGGAAGAGGCGAGTCTCCATACCACCTACGTCTATAGGAGTAGATCAGTGGTTGCCAGGGGCACGTGGGCTGAGCCTGGAGTGGTAAGTGATTGAATGAAGAGCGGATCTGTTTGGACAATGAAAATGCTCTGGAATTAAATGCTGGTGAAGGTTATGCAACTTTGTGACTATACTAAAAGCCACTGGGTTGTATACTTCTCAAAAGTGAATTTTGTGTTATGTGAGGTATATCTTAATAAAACTATTATTTAAAACAAGCAGAATGTTCATGAAAAAAGTCACAGAATATGAAATGTGATTGCATTTATATAAACATCAAACATAAGAAAAATCTAAATGCATTGCTCAGGGAGAATGACACATATGAATGAGTATAAAGCAAGGGAAGGGAAAAATTAACACAAAGTTTGGCATAGTGGTTATTTCAGCAGGATTGAGGGACTGCCACAGAAATGCTCAGAGATGTTAAAGGAACTGGTGACACTGTATTCTCCTCCTTCAGTTTGGAAGTGGCACATGGGCCATCACAGTATTATTTTAACTGTGCATATTGCTCTTTAAAGTAAGTTTAAACTCTACATATATGTGGGGCGTCTATCTAGACATACGTATTCACTTCTGTGTGAAATTTCCTAATTTCTGAAGATAAATTTCTGTCTATTTTGGCTCCTGCTCTGTGCTTCGTTTGTCTCTCCTCCCCCTCCCCCATCTCTTCTGCAGCTCTTCTGACTGCTAACATCTCCTAGCTGCTGGTGACCTTTCTATATCTTTTCCTTGCTTTGCAGTTGATATAGCTTAATCCTTTATTAAAATTTAGAGCACTCTTTAAGGAAAAGGAGAAAAATGCATATAGCAAATCTGTTATGTTAATTAGAAGTTATAGTACCTTTAAAGTAAAAATAATAAGAAAAGGAATCGATGTTTATTGAACACTAATAAGGGTGAAGTATCATTCTAAGAGCTTTGCTTATTTTATCTGTTAATCTTCACAATGGCCCACTGAAGCAAGGGATCTTATCTTTTCCTATTTTCCACATGAGGAAACTGAGAGACAGATGGTAAATAACTTGCTGGGGATCTCAGAGACAAGCAGGAGGCAGGAGCACTAACAGTCCATCTGAGCTGAGGGGCTGTGTCTCTCCGAGCAGCCTGTGATGCGCTCGCGTACGGGCCACCCCACCTGAAGGTTCTCCGAAGCCATGGTGCTAGGTCAAAGAATAAAAACCTGTACCAAACTGAAGAGTAAAGATCCACTCAGAACGAAAACTAAAAGAGCAGCCCTGCTACGCTGAAGTGGGGAGGAAAGACACAGGGAAGACCAGCTACAAAGTTAACAGGAGGTGTTGCTTCCTCTGAAGTTAGGCAGCAGCTGCAGTGTCGGACAGCCTCTGCCATCACCTCTGCTTTCTATGATGCTTTTGGACCCACTCTGCTTAACATTCCTATTCCTAACGGTAGCTGATTGCTCAGCTGGCCTTCCTCATGACCATGACGGCTTCCAATCCTAGTTAATTTCCGCCCACTCTAATCCTGCATGAGAAATGGCTACCAGGTCAGCCTTGAGCCCCATTTCCTGAGACTCCTCCAAATCCTGCAGTAGAAACCCAAATCCCATAAGACATGCTTGCCCTCCTTCCTCTGTTGGGCACGCTGCTGTCCCTCTGGTGTCCTCCCCTGATGCACTGAGTCATGAGTCTGGCTTGTTCATACTACAGGCTTGTGCTTAGTGGTCCTGGTTGGGCTTTAACGTAGGTCTGTGTGTTCTTGTAGATTTTTTCTTTGGCTTAAACACATGATATTTCTTTTAGATATGAAACACCTTAGTGAAAACCCTGGGAGAAAGGAGACCTTGGGGAAGGAGGAGAGTTTGGGACTTAGCACATATAATTACTCAGTATTTTTCCTTTTACTGTCTTTAGTGCATTCTTTTTACCTGGTCTCTGCATGTCAGATCCATCTACTAATCTTCCTAACTTTAGGCTTCGGTTTTATCTTACATGGGGAGTTGCACTGCCATTTCTCAGCTGATAATTATCTCCATTAGCTCCACCCATTTCCCTTGGAAATGCCTGGCATGGCAGTCACAGTGAGCTTTGGGACCAGCATGTCTCAGCTGAGAGAAGTGGAATAGCCCTGGGGGCAGGGAGACGTCTCTAACCCAGTGCAACATAGCTGTGAGAGGAGCTGAGCCTGGGTCCCAGTCTCCATGACATAGGAGTTGGAGGCAGGAGGCAAATAGGACTGGGGACAGCACCCTGTTTACTATAGCACTGTCCATGAACTCCGGTTCAAGGGTGTTCAGTGCTTTGGTAACCAGGCATGAGACATTCCAGATACAAATTGCTATTATTGTTGCAGATACTCAGTTGGTCTTTCTCTGCCATGAGGCACACAACAGGAGAGTTCGTTTCTTCATTTTGTGGTTGTAGAGGTTTAAGGGCTTGTTCGCAGGTGACGAGTAGAGAACTAAAACAAAGGCCCTTGACCACAGCAAAGAGACACTCCAGTGTGTCGTATCAGAAGAGAATACTGAGCAGTGAGGGTTTTTTTTGTGTGTGTGGGGGTCCTGTTTGATCCTGGAATGTTCAAACTGGTTTCAGGGGTGGAGCTAGAGGAAACGGGCCCTGGCTCCTATTTCCACAGTGTAACCCAGAACTGCCTCCTACCACCACCTCCAGAAGCCTCCCAGCCCAAATGGGAGGAAGGATCAATGCCCTGGGCTCTGGTTGTGCAAGTGCAGGCTGGGCTGTGGTCAGTGGTCTAGGCAGGTGAGGTGGAGGAGGGCTGCGCCACTGCCCCAGCCCTCCTGGGTGAGTGTGGACACAGGAATGCAGAGAAGCCACTCTGAGCCAGGCAGGGTGGGTCTCTGCTTTGAAGCCAGCACAGGACAAGCTCAAACCAGTCTGTGGCTTAGCCTGCACTTCAGAGTGGGGTGGAGGCTGCATTTCCCCATCCCAAGCCTGGCTGTCCCATTAGAAGGAAGAGGGTGGATAAGACAGTGGGTCAGGTCAGGTGTGCTACAGGAGGAGAGGTGCTCAGGAATGGAGGCTGCTTGCCGCTCCTGATTTAATATCTATTCCATCTTTTGCTGGACTGAATGCCCCATAAACATACTGTAGTTCTGCTCACTATAATAGCTTTAGTATTGTGTGTGTGAGCCAATTCGATTAAATGTAATTAGTATTTACTAAGGACCTGATACTGAGGCTCAGCAAAGACTTGAAAGGCACCTCTATGGTTGGCCATGGCACATCCTTATTTAAACTCTTAACTAATTCATTTAGCTTACATGAACTTCATGCCAGAGCTTGGCATTCCAGGGCTAAAGGTACCACATTGGGATACCGGGGTTAGATGAGTTCACACGCTTTGGAAAGTACAGGACCTGCACATAGTAGTAGATACCCATTGGTGGGAAGGCCAGTGAGGGGACAGAGGACTAGAGGTCTTTCCTCACCCAGGGCTGGACAGACACACTCACAGAACAATGTCCTGCACCCGTGTTTGTCATTTGCCTTTCCTCCCTGTTTATCCCTTCCAATTAATGTATCCCTCATTTATTAAAGTCCCAACCTTCTTTAAATTACCATGTTGAGAAATTCATAGTCCAGCCCTTGAAATCATTCCTTTTGCTTTGCTCCTTTGCTGCACAGCCATAAAGAAAGTCAGATAAACCTGTTGTGTTGTTTTGACAAAATGTGAGTTACCTCCAGCCAGATACTGAGATCCATTAAAATGCTTCTTCTTTCACATTTTTCTCAGCCCATTTCCCTTCTCCACAGAATTCACCATCTGTATCACATTTGCATCCTAAATTGTGGATGTGGCTCAGCAAATTCAATTGTTTAGAAAATGAAAAAAAATGTGCTCTAGTTTTCTCTGCTGGTTACCTTTAAAATGTAGTGCATTTTGCAAGCTGTGGAGGAGGAAGCAAGCATTTTGCATGGGCCGACAGGATGGCTCACGAGCTTCTTTTTCACAGAAAATGCATTAGTGGAGCTAGGTATTCTCATTTATTTGTGCCAAAGCCTGTAAAGAAAAATAAAAACTCCAGTGCGTGTTCCGTTCTTAAAAACCAAAATGATCACAAAATCTGCATGTGCTGATTCCATCCCAATTGCTCAAGTCAACACTGATTGCAGTTATCTCTGGAGACGTGTGTCCTTCCAGATATGCTTGCTGGGGACTTCAGCACGTTTGGCTAACTGTCCTTTGCCTGTGCACAGCTGCTCAACCCCAAACACATTGGAAGTGCCATACATCCCCCGGGGGAATAAAAGGTCCTATATAGAGAGCGAGGCCCATGACTCAGGGAAACAGAGAAGGAAGTAAAAAGATTGAACTCTGAGGGCTGATAGAGCTTGAGAGAACAGTGTCCATAGAAAGGCCCAGAGGAAGGTAAAGAAGGACATTTCTTCTTTCAGAGAAAATAATTTTTTGTTTACTTTGTTAAATGTCAAATTTACCCTAAATGAACATTCTAAACCCCCTCGATTCTTTCCCATCATTTTATACCAATGGTATATGGATGATTTGTTTGGGATATGCTCTGCTCCCTGAGGGTGGGGACTGGAAGGAGCTTTTCCTAGGGTAGCCAGGTGTGGACAAAAGTAAAGTCATTCTTCCTTCCTCACTGGTAGGAATCCACTCACTGTGCAAAAGGGCATGTAATTCAATATGCATTCATTAAACTATTAGAAGCCAGATGCTATGCTAGAAGCCAGGGGTAGGGGGAAAGCATAGTATCTACATCTCCCCAGTTGTTTGTCTCAAGGTTAGAGAGCAGTAGCTAGGATTCCTGTCAGCCAAGTTGAAGCAGGAGATTAGAGTGTGGCAAACTGACTGGGAAAGCGGGCACGACCTGTCCATCACAGAGTTCCAGGACACAGGAGAAGAGCATTGCTCAAAGTCCTGCTCTTGGAACCAGAGAGTCCTATCTTCAGTTCTTCTCAAGAGAATTTGAGCATGTTTTTGATAGGATGGCCTGGACCTGTCATCAGCCAGAGAAGAGGGAGATACAAAAGATGGCAGTCACTGAGCTCTCGGCCACTGTATTGTCTCTCACGGTTGTCCATTCTCACTTGTAGAGTATACTTCTTTTCCGAGCTTTAATTGGCTCTAGGGAGCATATGTCTTTTCTTATCTTTAATAAATGTAAAACCTCACTGTTTTTTGTGCTCGTCTTGGCTCGTTCTTGTTCAGGACAGAAAGAACCTAGAAATCACCTCGACAAGGAGACCCTACCACCCCAAAGCCTGTTAACATATTTTGGTGAAGCGATCCAGGATCAGGTGGGAACTTTTTTGTTTCTTTCTGTAAAATCTATGGCTGAGAAGGTTTTTTACTTCCCTCTTTTTTTTCTCTAGGAAAGCTCCAATCCCCTTCTCATCCTTTTACTCCTAGGACTGGCTTTCATCTTTCAGAGGGTTGGAGTCTTTTTGGTTGTTGGGAGAGGCAGGGAACAAGAAGGTGGTAAGAAATAATGGAAACTAGGACACTGGAAGCTTTCCCAAAGGAGCGGTTTCCTAGCATGCTCCACCATGTGGGACAGGGGAGGGGAAGCTCATATCCCTGGATTTTTTCCAGCCAGTAAGAGGTCCACGGGGCTGCCTTAAGATTATCTACCCTTTTCTTTCTTCTGTTTTCCATTTCCCAATCACTCATTGTGGGTACAAGTCAGTTAATAGCTTTCAGAGAGCCTTTATTAACCTGGTTGCAGAACAGATTGTTCAGGTTCCACGTGTATGGCCTAGAATTTAGTAGGCCTTTTTGTCTTCGTGTTTCTGTTCTCTGAAGTTCTTTGCTCAATTATCTCACTATTTGGGGAAAAAGAACTATTAGTAACTTGGTCTGCTGCTTGAGTAGCTGCCTACTCTAGGTTACTACCCCTTTTATGCTCAAATTTTTGTTGGTGTTCTTCCCTCAGATAGCCTTTTATCTCTGAGTATCCTTAGTCACTCACTCAGGGCCTTATTTTATTGATGTCTACCTTTCTGCCATATTTAGTGGCCATTTTGGTTCATCATGTTAGACAGTCACGTGGGTCTGCCATATAGGGGGGCCATTTTCATCCTTTGGTTCATTCTGTGGGTCAGCCACAAGGATTCCACCATGTTTGTAGGTCATTTGAGTTGATCATGTGGGTTGGTCACATGGTTCTTCTATGTTTGCCTTTTTTTAAACTGGCCTTATGGTAACCAGTGACTCTTACTCTTATAGGTAAGAGCTAAGCTTCCGATTTTGGGAAACATGGGTCTCTTCCCTTCTTCTCTTCTGAATTGGGTTATATCCCTTCCTTGCTTGTTTTCTCTAACAAAAATTTAGGTAAGTTAGAAACATGTCTGAGCAGAACAAAGGAATATCCAGTAAAGGTCAGCTTAAGTGGCTGTAAATATGCAGAAATAGAGCCACCCTTGTACTTAGAACTTTTTAAGGTTTTTTTAAAGTTTTTTTAAAAAAGAGATTTCTATCTCTACTGTCTTAAGGAAAATATCAATGTTTTTATAATTGGGGTAAATTCAAGGGATGTTATTTCTTTTGTGGCTAAGGGTGTCCCCGGATGGGCAGCACATTGATTTAAGGGAGTCCCCACCACCACCACCACAGGGTGCTACCCTGATCTCTTAAGAGTTTATTGTTTCTAAGAGAGCCGTTATCTCCTGGGCTCAAGTGGCTAAGGAGGCCCCTAAGGGACTCTACCCTGATCTCCTGGAAGATTCTAAGGGAGCCCCTGGGAGGCTTCACCTTTCTAGGAAGTTAGTGGATCATGGTTTTAAGAGTATATTGATTCTCAAGTGGCCAAGAGAGTCCCTGGGGTGGAGGGAGGACTCCACTCTGATCTTGTGCGATTTTCCAAGGGAGCACCTAGGGATTCACCCTTCTCCCTATGAAGTTAATGAGTCACAGCATGAAGAGTCCAAAGAGGACCTAAGAGCCCCCAGAGGGCTCCACTATACTAGTAAGGTAGCAGTGCTTCTCCCAGAGCTTTGAGCAGTGACATCTGCTTAGCAAGCACTTGACTCTTGCAGGGATTGCTTTGTGAAGTCAGCTGGCCTGCTTCTTCCGCATCAAACAGCATCTGAAGGACACCAGACCTAGGTTTCCTCTCCCTAGACTTCAAGATGAGCCATGGGAAACAGCATGAACAGCACCCCATGGGTCCCACTGACCTCACCACCAGGTCATATACTTGGTGGCTGGGAACAGCTTGACTCTATCAGTTGTAAAAAGGAATGATTTTTATATTTTTACAACATGGTTTGGGTCCAGTATGAACTAGGGGATGGCAAGGGAAAGGGATAGAATGGCAGTTTAATTTATGATACTATTTTTCAGTTAAATCATTTTTACACCAAGCATAATGGAGTGAAATCTCTTACATTCTGGCTTTTATGGCTCTTTATCTCTGAACAGCCCCAAAACTGTGGTAGTTAGAGTGGTCTCTCAGGAGGAAAGGGATATCTTTGAGGATCCTGTCTTTGGATCCCCATCTGTCTCTCAGGGGAATATGGGACCTCCCATCTGTTTAATGAGGACCACCACACTTGAGGTCCCTTGATTCCTTGTGATCCTCTGGCTAGTAAATCAGTCAGTCATCATTCCCTTGAGTCGGGGACTCCACCAGAACTTACACCTTAGGGGAGTGCAGTATTCCTCAGCCCCCTCATCACATTCCTCGGGCAACTTTAAATTTCACAGGGTGTACTTAAAATGGCACCTGTTACTCTAACTCACAACTCATCCTGTTCCTGAGAGAGGTCTTAGGAGCCAAAGATACTGTTTGAGTCCAGGTTCTTTTTTAGGTGCAGACATTCAACAATGCAAAGATGGTTAGGCTGACTTTTAGAGCATCCTCATATGGCTGCAGATGGGTTTTAACTCTGACACTTGCCTTTGACCTATCATGGAGAATGTCCAATTCATTCTAGCTACTTGCTGTTCCCCAGATGAAAAATAAAGAATCCTAGAAGATGCTAAAAGCTGTGCAGATGAACAATGTACTTTAAAAGGGAAGGAAACCACCCCAGAGAGGTTTTATTTCTTCAACAGAATGAAACCTAGGCTATAATACTAGTGATGGGCTGAAGATGATGGTTGACATGGTAGCTGCTCTTATCGTGGGAACGCAAGGGAACATTAGCAACTTGTTCATGACGCTAAGGTGAGAGGAGTCACACCGGACAAAGAGGCAAATCCAGCTGCCTTCCATAGCTGATTAGTGGAGACTTTTCATAAAATATACAAAAATGGATGCATCTTCCAAGGAGGGACAGGCACTGGCGGGACATCATTTCACTCGTCAATCAGCTCCAGATATTTGGCACAAGTAACGAAAACTTCAGACAGACTCCAGGGCCCCTATAACCCAGGCACTGGAGATGGCCTTTTCTGTGTTCAACAATCAGGATCCAGATGAGGACAAAAGGAGGAGGGCCAGTATTATAGGTGTCACGACTGGCCATGCTTTAAACACACGCAAGCCTTGGGAGAGAAAATCCAAGACAACCCAAGGAAGATTTCCGTTTCAAATGGAAGAAGACTAGACACCGGGCTCATTGCTGTGCCAAGCCATTGCCAGGCCCTACTCTGAGTGGGAGGCAGCCAGTGTGCCTGAGTCATGGCACTGGAGGACTGACTGTCCCCACTCCCAGAGAGGGCATGGGCAGCCAGAACCCTCATCCCCACGCTGATGAAGACTGCAAGGACCCAGTGCAATGCATAACACCCCTATCCATGGACACCACCGTCTCCTGTGAGGAACCCAGGCTGACTGAATGTCATGGGGTGGAGAAGAGGCGCAGCTCTGTGTTCTTACCTGACATCACTTTTAATGGCCTGAGCAACACAGAAGGACTGAGAATTCCCCACTGAGGCCTGAGCCTGTCTTTATTCTCAACAGCTGTCCCATATGACTTCAGCCTAACTCTTCCTCTCCATTCCTCTTGCTAAAATCCAAATTGCGTGAGTAACAGCCGCTAACCCAACCTCCTGAGCAAAGCTCCTGCACTGCGTCTCTCCTCTGTCAGGTAGGCTCCCTGACCTTTTGGGTGTGGCATTGCAGTAAGACCGGCTCCCTTGTGACAAGAAGATTCAGTCCTAGAGGTGGTGTTTTAAAAAGTAGTTTGGGGGAAGGGCTGAGCGTGAGCAGAGAGGAAGGGAAGACCACCCTGAACTTTTGGAGGGAGAGATCCCACAGCCCTCAGGGCGGGTGGTTCGTTTTTGCTCTGATTTTTTGTTTGTTTGTTTTTCTGATGGGAATCCAGGAGTGTCCTACCACAGAGCTACCTCCCCTTTTTAATTTTGACCCAAGGTCTCCCTGAGTTGCCCTGGCTGACCTCAAATTTGTGATTCTTTTGCCTCAGCCTCCCAAGTAGCTGAGATTACAGGTGTGTGTGTGTGTGTGTGTGTGTGTGTGCGTGTGTGTGTGTGTGTTTGTGACCACAGCCCAGTGATTCTTAACTACCTCAGGGCTGCGAGGTACACTGACAGAGTCCATACTTACACTGAGAGAGTCCATACCTAGTGTGGGGCCCCTGGAGGCCATGTGCTCACCTCCCCTCAGCCCCACCTCTTTCAAAGCCAAGAACAAAATTGCTGGGTGTGGAAAGGGGTTTATCAGAGGGCATGCACAGGAGCTTGATAAGAGGTCATGATCCAAATGGCACCCTCAGTCTATAGCCACCTTCTCACAAGATGAGGTCCCTTCCTCGCCACTGTGTCCTGCCCTTGCCTCCCCCGAAGGGCATCTGCAGAGAGGAAGGGTGTGCTGAGGCCAGGGCTCTTGTGAGGGGCCTCTTGATCTCTGAGCTAAGCCTCAGTCTATTGTCCCCTCCCTACCAGGATCCTTGCCGAGGTGGCAGCTGCCCAGAGTAGCTTCACTTGGTGGCCTCTGAGTACACTAGCACAGGGAGAAGGGAGAGGACAGCTCTGGATAAGAGAAACCCTGGGATAGGCCTACATGATGTGTTTGCTCAGAGCCGCCTGTCTCAGGAGAGGGATTTTTATACCTTCTCATCCCCCACATCAGAACCTTTCCGCAGGCAGAATCTGTGACTCCCCCGTGACCTGGGAGTTTCCTCTTTCCACTCAAGTTTGAGTACAACACACCCTGTTCTTTAAATGTTTGCTAAACACTTGATTGTGGGCATGTCTCTCCCAAGGATAGTGTTTGAAAGTGGAGGAGATTCTAGGTCAGCCAAGAAGGAAATGGAAGAAGAGAAGGTGGAGATAGAGGCAACTTCTAACTCAGGAAATCACTTCTCTCTCTTTCCTTTCTATGTTGCAGAGAACCCCTTTTATATATTCATTAAACACATATTTATTGAACATTGCTATATGCCAAGAATTCTGAAAGATGGAAAAAGTACTTGCTCTCACACACTTCACCTTTTGGATGAGGGGAAAAAAAAGTAAATAAAATAGGCAAAGCAATCTAAGAGAGAAGATTAGATAGCAGGAGTGCTATGCAAACAAGCAAAATGAAACAAAGGTGAACTTCAGTTCCTCGGCTATACTGGGCACCCCAGTGCTTGCAGGCTGCCCTTGGCTCATGGATGCTCTCCTGGACATTAGGGACACAGCACATTGTTACTGTTTGTAGAAAGCCCATTGAACAACCTTGCTCTCAAAATTGTGGGGTTTTTCATTTTTTTTATTTGGCTGATTTATTTTAATTTTTTGACATGAGAGATACTCGACACAGCAGGGATCATGGAGAAAGAGGAGGTGCAGATTTCTCCACGAACTTCTTTCTTTATTTCCTGAAATGCCAGTGTCTCCAGAGACTCACCCAGGATCCCAGCTCTTCTGTTCATCCCCCTTTGACAACCTCATCTTTGCTCGTGGTCAGCTGTCACCTATACTCAGTGACTCCAGTTTCTATGTCTCTCCCTCTGGCGCTGTAACCTCAGTCTATCTACCCTGGGAGTCTCACAGCGACCTGAAACTCAGCTCTGTCCCAAGTTGAATTTTGTCTGCCTGTCCAGCCAGCAGTCTGGGTGCCATGTTGAACCCCTCTTTCTTTTTACTCTTTATATTCTATCAGCCTCCCGCCTCTAGTTAGCTCTGGTAACATGTCTAGAATTGCTACACCCGCCATCTTCACTGAACTACTGGGGACACTGGATCAGCTAACAGAATCCTCAGACCTGCCCCCCTCTCCCAGGCAGTTTTGGGAAGGCTCCCTTAAAGCCGGAGGTAGTTTGTGACAGTTCTTTCTGGTAAGGAAACTTAAGAGATGGTGTCAGAAAGTTTCTGGGAAAGATTTTGCTTTCTGATAAAAAAAAGGTGAAGGTCATATACAACTTGCATGCTTTACTGCCATTCTTCACTCTTGAATATTGACAGCAAGACTGGAGTCACCATCTTGTCACCAAGGGAAAATAAGAGAGAATTCCAGAGCCCCAGGCCCAGACAAAGGCCCAGACCAGACCTGGGTGAGTCTCTGGAGACACTGACATTTCAGGAAACAAGCTTGCCCTCAGGCTTCTCCTTGAGGAAGAAAAATAAACTCCTTTGCATTTAAACTACAGGGTATTCTGTTCCTTGCTGCAAAATGCATCCTTGGCTGGTAACATTTCTGACCTGGTTTCCCTTCTTCTCAGCCTTGGCCAGAGCCTTTATAAAATGCAATTGGATCCCAGTATTTTCCTACTTTAAAGCCACCATTTGTACTCCACTGCCTGCAGAATACATAGCATGCAAGTCCTCCGCACTCCCCTTCTGCCTGCTTCCCTAGCCTCCTTCTTTGGCACAGTGCAAGTCTCCAAAATACTGTGTTCTTCCACACTGTCTTGGCTCCATCTGTTTCCTCTGTCTGCAGCCACTGTTCTCCCAAGCTTTCCCCATCTTCTCTTAGAACGCCACTCTATGGTTCTGTATTCTTGCTGCCTTTATTATAACTGCATATCAGTCATTACCACTTTCTCTGGGCTATCAGCTCTGCACTAAACCAGGGGCTTGAACTCTTGCCTCTAGTTCATTCTTACAGTACCATGAATTCATTTGTGTCATATATAAAACAGGTAATTCTGTCTAGACCTCAGAGCTGCTTGAAGTGCCTGCTAAGTTATTTCTAAAGCACTGGGCTTAGTGACAGCCAACCCAAGTTCAAGTCCATGAATCTACTTATTACTAACTTATGACCTTGATTAACTTAAGGGAATTCTGTCAGCCTGAATGTGTGTGTGTGTGTGTGTGTGTGTGTTATGAGATAGTGGATGCAACTAGGCTTAGCTCATAAAAGGGGCTCAACAGAGGTCAACTGAAAGTGAGGAGAGTTGCCCAGGGTTTGTGGAGCATGTCTGAGATGCCCAATTCCTGGAGAAGAGCTGGCTTCTCAATGCTACTGGGCAGCAAAACCAGAGCTTTCTGCCTTTCACTGTGGAGACGCTAAGTGTCACGGTTGCCATTTCATCCAGAGCTGCTCTGGGTGCCTGTCTCTGAGCCAGGGAAAAAGTAGAGTTATTAACACATGCACACTGAGAAGATCTACAAACAAGAATCTCTTGTAAGTCTCCAAGCAACTCTGTGATACCAACTCCCTGTGATGAATGTAGTCCTTATGCACTGTAAACACATACCAATAAAATGGAATTAAAAATCTCCAAAAGCCAGGAAAGGCATCAGAGATGTCAGGAAAATCACTCCAAGCACACAACTGTCACATGGAGGGAGAACCAAGTATGACAACCTGCTGTGCTGTAACTTTTGGTGCTTTCCTCCTCACAGAGCTGGGAAAGAGGACTTAAAGTTGAGTTCCTACAGAGTGAAGAGGTTTGCTCATGGTGAATCCATGCTACCAGGAGCAAGCAATTTCCCTGGGGACTCACTCATAAAATGAATCCCTAGCAGGAAGGTGAGCAGGAAGCTAAAGAGTCAGGGGTTTCTTGAAAATAAGACCAACCCAGAAAATAAGCTCTGGTTGTTACCATGGTGATAGTCAGCATCATGCAAATTACAGTTCACTTGCTCCCTTGCTACTGTGTAATGGCAGGTAAGGCAAGGTGACTGGGGCTGGCATTTTTGGTCTTCAGTTTTCAAAGGTGATTATTTTCCAGTTAGGTCTTATTTGGGGGAAATGCAGTAGAAGTATTGTTCTTCTAAAACTAGCCTGATGACATCTCTCAGATGAGCCTCAGGAAAGGAACTGTGCCTAGAGGTAGGCTAGGTTGCCTGGGTGCCAGTAATTAAGGCCTACACCCAGAAGGGTCTCTCCTGCTCATGTGTCTGCCAGTAACCATAGCAGATACTGATATAACAGGACCGGAGGAGGACAGTCTACACAGCAGTGGTCTCCTAAGAAGCCTTTGCTAGTGTGACATCTGCAAAGGCAGGACAACATTGGGCTCATTGAGAAGATGACAGAGAAAGTACAGTTTAAGGAGTTGAGTTGGGGAGCGGGGTTGTGTACTAAAGGTAGCAGAAGAGGTGTGTTTTCTCCCTTTTGCTCTGACTGCTGCTTTGAAGTGTTGCCCCAGTGCCATGCCACCCTGCTTTGGAGTCAGCTGATTACGGACTGAAACCTCCAAAAACTGTAAGCTAAATAAACTTTTTCTTCCCTAATTTTGGCCGTCAGATATTTTGTCTCAGCAAGGAGAGAAAAGTAACCAAGGCAGTGCTGGTCCATGATGGGACAGAGCACTACTTTTAGGGTCTGATGGGAGCGTCAGGAGGTGATAATGGGGAATATGTGGTAGAACAAAATTACCCTCGTCATGGCCATGGGTGCAAAAGAGAGCAAGGAGGGGACTAAGGTCACATGGTCCTCTTCCAGGGCAGCCTTCAGTGGCCTAAATATCTCCCTGAGGCCTCATATCTTCAAGTCTCTGTAATGCCCCATAGCACTATCCTGAGGTACAACCTTAACACATGGCCTTCAGAGGACATTTAAGATTCAAACTAGACCATATAGGGAAAGTGCATATCCTGTGGCTTGTGTACATGAACTGCAGGAAATGCTACCTCTCATTACAGTTCTTAAGATGGGCACCTACATCTGATCCCAGACTCTGTCCTCGTAAACTGTGCTGTTCTGTCTCCAGCCACTGAAGATCCCACAGAGTTGTGATGAACAGGTTTTTCCATCTCTGGTTAGGAGATTCCCCTGGCTACATCCCAAGCTCGGGTAGAGACAAGGTTTGCTTAATAAGCCTAGTAAACAAGCAGACTACTAAAACTGCCTTGTTATTAGTAGGCCCTGGTATAAATTGGGCATATTCAAAAAAACTGAAAAGGTATACCTGAGCCTCGGTGAATCGGAGGTGTCCTGCCTTTTGTCTGAGCTAGAGGAATGGTGGCCCTTGGTGGAGCCCTGGTTGATCATTTGTTCAGTGAGTGCCCATGGAGTGCTTACTGTCTGCTGCTCACTGCGCAATGTGCATGGTGTATGCTGAGCCATGGTCACAGCCCTGTGACGCTGAGGTTCTGGAGGAGCAGACATTAAGGAAATAGTTATGAGGAAAGCTCCTTGAGGAAGAGACAAATCCCATGGACTGGAAGAGTCCTTACAGCTCAAAAAGGTAGGGGCGGGAGGATGCAGGGATGGCCAGGACTGTCTGGAATTCATGGTTTTATTTTGGTCTGCACCCTAAGGCAGTATAGACATAAGGTCAGGCCTGCTTCTGTTCCTATTTTAAAAGAAAAAGTTTAACTTCTGATTTTTTAAATAATTTTCAACTTAAAAAAAAGTTGTGCAGGGTTCCCATAATCTTTAGCCAGCGTTTCCACATGTGAACAATCAGACATGGCACACTGCTATGAACAGCCAATTGGAATGGTGTTTTCTGTTACAAAATCTAAGCCAGGACAGCACTTTGCATTTGCTTGCCCTGTCTGTTGTCTCCTCCAGGGAGTGATTATTCCTACAGGCTTTTTGGTCTACAGCGCTTTTGAAGAGTGCTGGCCAATTATTTTGTAGGATATCCCTCCATCTGTGGTTGTCTGATGTTTACTCATGTTTAAGGTCAGACCAAGCATTTTTGGCAAGAACACCATAGAAGTGACTTCATGTCCTTCTTGCGTATTGTAATAAAAGGTTACGGGGCTGTTATGTGACATAATTGATGGTGTTAATTTGGGTAATGATCACTTGGCTAAACTTGTGTCTGACTGACTTTTTATTGCAAAAGCATTGTAATGAATAAGGCTTTTTAGAAAAATATTTTGAGACTATGTCAATATCTCACTGTGTTTTCTACCATTAATGTCAGTATTCTTGAATAACCTTGCCTGCAAAGATTATTACTATGGCGTTTGTCAAATTGTGATTCTTCTGCTTTTGTCATTTATTTCATCTTTATTTACTGAAATTGTACCAAGGATCAATTAACTCTTCTTCCTGATTTAGTTTTTGTTTGATTATTTGTATCCACATGGAGTTTTGGGTATTTATTTTTGTTCAAGGAGTATAATCTAGAACTGCTATTTATTTTGCAATCACTTTCTTTGAGAGGTAGAGAGACCTTTGTATTTGCTTTTATGTCTCTTCCACATGCAGCTGTCATATTTTGAATATTTCCTTTCCTTTTGGTACTACAAGATATTTCAGATCCTTTTTGTCCTTTTTTCTACTCTGGTCATGAGTTCTTCAGTGACTTCTAGTGTTGTTTTGTAGAAAACGGTATTTAGAAGCCAAGGTCAGTGTTAAATGTGCTCCTGGTTCTAGGGGTGGCATTGTTCCCAGGCCCTGTTGGGGGATGGAGCTTGGAAAGATAGGCTCAGGCATGACCTTATCCTTGTCCACATCCATCTGTCCATCTTTCTTTTGATCTACCTGTCTCTCTCACTATGAATTCATATGGAGTTCCAATTCCAATACAGTATCACAGGGTTCATTCAGTCTCTATTTTGAGTTTGTAACTGCCTTCCTCTGAAGTAAGAAATTTAACTTTTTTATTTGTAAGATAGTTACTTATTTGCTCACTTCTCAAATACACCAAAAATAGTTTTATAATTGTTAACTCATAAATATTTAGAACAAATAGAACCTATTTTTTTATTTTAGCAGGAACTTAGCCAAAATATATACTTCTAGAATTATTTAAAAAGCTCTTTTCTTCTCTATCCCCTTGGTTTGATGACAGCATTCATTCTGTTTTTATTTAAAGAAAAAAGAAAAAAGACATAACAGAAAAAAGGATAGAAATACAGAATTACAAAAAAATATTAACACCAAGAAATCACTAGTTGATAAATTACATATTGTCCTCTTAGAAATAGTTGTTCAAGTTACAAAATCAAAGCATAAAAAGTGGACAGACACTCAAACATTGGCAGTGTAAACCACTCTGTTCAATGGTCCAACAAAAACTTAGTAATGTGGTCATCTATCTTACACACTTAAACATACATGCAATTATATCCTTGAGAGCACTTTCCTTCCCTTTCATTTTTACAAATCAACTAGACATTTTGGATCTTATTACTCTTTCAGTTTTTTATTATTTTTTATACTAGAGAGAGAATGTGATATTTATAAATGTGCAGCATTCATTCTTAATGCAGGGTAATGTATTACTGTGTGTATTCCATTTTGAATTCCCCATCTCCTTAAACATATTCTTTGGGCATTTGTTTGGCTTTTTGGGGGAAGAGAGAGGATGGGGAGAGAGGGAAGGGAGAGGAGAGGACAGGTAGACTACTTCAGTGAGCCATGGAAAGGACAGAGTGATGGCCATTAGGGGACTAGTGACTGATGAGGGGGATGCATCCTGTTAAGGGGTCCCATGGGCCCCATGGCTCTTTTTCTGGGCTGCTGAACCTGAGTCTCTTTCAGACACAGAGTAGACAGCTGTAGCATGAAGCACAGAGCAGTGCTCTGGCAGGAAACTTCCCAGGCGGAGAGCTCTACTGGGTCATCTGGACACCTACCTCTGGAAAGGAGAGTGCAGCAGTCTGGGGGAACATTCCGGCCCTGTGAGGAGGGAGGACAGAAGGAGCTACCACAGAGCCATGGCAGTGACTTGGACCCCTCCAGGAACTGAAGATGGCAGCCACTGGGGAAGGGAAATTGGGATTATCCTCCCCAGCTAGCAGGATTGGAAGGACAGGAAATCCCTGATTCCTGAGGCAGAGGAGGAATGGGGAAGGTGAGGCTAGAATTGTGCCTGTTTTCAAGTCACCCGAAAGCATCAGTAATGTCATAACCATGGCCAAATGACTACAATCTAAGGGAACTTTCCAGATGCATGGGCAGCCCTGCCTGAAGGGCTGGGGGCAGGAGAGTCCCAAAGGGAGGAGGTGACAGACATCTCCCTGTATCCAAGCAGCTGACAGTGCAAGGAATTAATCCAAAGGAGGCCTTTGTGGAGTGTGTCTCGGCCCTTGAGAAGAGGGTGGTATGGGTCAGTTGGAGGAAGCAAATACCAGAAGGGGATTTCCGAGGCAGCCCCAGTCATGAGACTGGGGAGACAGCTGATTCCAATAAGTCTCCTCTGTTCCTGTGTGAGGAGCTTTTTAAAAAGTCTCTTGGGTTAATGCTTAGGTCATGAAGGGCCCCAAGTGGGGGTGAAGAGGAGGATTTCCTGGTGTGCTATAAGTTGGGAAAAAGAGGGGGATTGGGAGATGGTGGCGGGATGTAGGGTTAGGATCAGTGGTTTGACTCTACTCATTTCATTTTCTGAAAAAACAAAACGACCCCCCCCAAAAAAAAACCCAGAAAACCTCAGAAAACAAAATACTTCACATCATTTGATTTCCCATGGGACCCAACCGGAGGCCTGGGCTTTGACTCTGGAGCAACAGTGTGGAGAAAGAGTAAGGGGAGCAGGTGAGTGTGCAGAGTTCCTGGCAGCACATACAGACACAGGCAGGACAGAACTTTGGGGAGGTGGCTGCAGGAGGTTCTAAAATTCAGAGGAGCCCTTGGTTTTAGCCTGAGCAGTCCACATACAGGCTACAGTTATCCAGTGCTCATGGGGTTCCCATGGCATCTAAAGTACAGATATATGTGATAGTAAGTTTAATAGATACCATTTATTGAGCTGTGTACTAAGTGGTTTTTTATATATATATATATATATATATATATATATATATATAATCTCATTTAACTCTATTCTCATAAAAACTGCAAGGGGTATTATTTTTTACTTACTTTGGAGGGCTCCATGTTATAATTTTAAGTTTGTTTCTTCCTCTTTTTTAGAAGAATCTATGTTAGCATATAGTTTTTTGAACCACACAATAAAGGAAACTCAAGGAATGGCTGGAAAAGGAATTGAGGTACAGGAACCCTGGAAACCTGAATCCCAGACCTATGCTCCTGGCCACCCTATATCCTCAGTCTCTCCCCATTTTCCTCCCTTCTTGTCTCCCATCTATCCCCCATCACCCATCTTCCTGAGTATATGCCTGCAGAATGTGTAAACATACATACTCTTTAGGTGGAGCTTGCACTGGAAAACCTGAATCTCCTAGCATGTGGATTCCCTGAAATGTAGTGATATTTTTCGCAGGATGTTGAGTTCCCTAATTAACTTTTTTGGACTTAATGCAACATTCATTTCTGGGCTGTGACGCTATGACAGTGTTGAATCCAAGTCATCTCTGTTATGAGTGCAGTGAGACAAACTGCTAAGGTTCCCCTGGTCCATCAGTGTGTTATATTATACTGAACTCTGGATACATGGCAGGTGGTGAATAAGGACAATGCTTTAACTAGGTGACAATCAGCAAGAGAGAATGGCAACCTGAAGTTGAAATGTCACCTATTTTTAACTCATTTGCATCCTAGTGCGAGGGAAGACCATGACACTGGTGATGACTCCTGCGGCCCATGGTATCCCTGCCTCAGAGGACTTAGAGGGCTTGTTCAATACCTCTTGCCTCCTCATAACTAATTCCTGGTTCATTCCAAAAAGAGGCCTACTCTATTTTTTAAAAAAGCTCCAGGAATTTAAAAAACTTCTCAGCTTCTCTTTCTAATTTCAGCCAGAGTTCTCCTCTGTTACATAAGATGTCCCCCTTCCTTCTTAAAAATAACCATAAAACAATAAGCAGGAGGTTAGATGGAGCATACAGAATTAAAGCACATGGCCACAAGCAACATGAAAGCAGCACCCAAGGGGAGTCTGGGTTTGAGGATTCAGAAGTTGAAAACAGCAGGTTCAGCCTCAACAGGGCACAAACCTGATTCTTGCTGAATACCTTTTTGTCAAATTCCAGGTCACCTGGTGTGGGCGAAGTTGAGCCACCTGGAGGGTGCGCCTGTTGAAGACTGGTTGTTACTTTGGACCTTCAAAAGCAGGAACCTCTTCTTTTTCCTCTCAGCAGAGTTAGTGAACTTTGGTTTCCAGTCCTCTCCACATCTGATCCCTTTGAGAAAGGACTGTACCCAGTACTGAGCTTTCTGTATTGAATATCACTTATGTATCCCCCAAATTGTGAAAGGGTGGTGGTATTTTCCCATTTTAAAAGGAGAACTCTGAGGGTCAACAGGTTAAAGGTTTTCTTCAGGGTGTCCGACCAATGGAATTTGAATATGAGCCTACACTGAGCTGCTCCACGGTCACTCCCATGAGGAAGACAATACAGAAGCATTGTACCTGCATTCTTCTTCAGGTTCTGATGGAGACGGGCACAACTCCTTCTCTTCACCCCCTTGTTGCCCGGTTCTGCTAGTCTATGAGCACAGCTTCACATGCTGCTGGCGGGACCTTTCTCTGCCCACACAGGCAGGAATGGACCTAAAGAGCGGGGGAAGGGCTCATCTCACACACCACATGTCTTGTACATTCTTCACCCTTCACCTCCAGCTCCAAGCCAGAGCATCAGCTGGCTCCTGCTCTCTAGTCTTTTGCTGGGCCTTCCTTCCATGAAACAAACAGCAACGTTTCCACACCTGCCCACTGCAGGACCACATTTCCTGTTGCAGGCAGAGGTGAGAGTTGAGTCAACCTGTCCCCTGACTTCAGTGTGAGATGACACATCGGTCTGCCCTGCTACCCTAGAGTCAGAGTCAGTCAGAGCTGCCAGGGCAGCAGATGAGTGGTGACTCAGAGGAGTATCTGCTAACACACCTGAGGACACAGACACCACTGTGCCAGGCTGGGGAGAGGCCAGCACTGGAATTTGGCAGATGCTTTGTGTCCAGCAGCAACAAGATTATGGCAGGGTATAGCAGAGACCCAAGGCCAAGTGGAAGAACTGTCACTTTGGCTTTTAAAATTAAACACATGATCTTTACACACCTCCACCTAAAATCCTTTAAGAAAAGCAGCCTTCACCCCAATATCATTTCCCCCAAACCAGCTCAGGCTGAGTGAAGAGAGATCCTGTATGGATATAGTAGGACAGATCCGAAGACCTCAAGTGGGTTTAGCATCGCATGGTAGGGAGTGGAGTCCTCACTGGGGTCTCCTTGACCTCTTTAAAATGAAGATGTCTCAGTTTGGATTTACTACCTATTCTTGAATCCCCAAGATCTGCCTTAATGCTGTATATACTCTTCCAAGTGTAAGGACGTAGAGATGCATGGTAGGTATCTTTAAATAAAAACGGAAGAAAGTCTTTCGAGTTAAGCGAGCTGGGGACATGAGCGCATCACTGGGATAAAGATGCAGATGGGCAGGGGCAGGCTGTGTGGCGGCCTGGTATGCCTGGGAGAGAAATCTCCAGCCTCAGTAGCAGGTAGCACTCCTGACCAACAAGCACTGGTCAGCCATGTGTTTATGCCAGCCCCAAATTCCTACCACGTTTCAGCTGACAGCGAGTCTCCTGTTTCTTTTTCATCAGAGCAATTAACAAATAAGGAACCAGATTGTGTCTTGAAACACACAGTGAGAAGGCAGCTCACCTAATACAGCACGCTGCATGTCCTCCAGAAGTGGCCTTTTTGGGAGCTTGTAATAAGATACAGCTTTGCCAGTGTAGGAGACTCCACTGGCCATGACAGACCGGGCCCTCCCCCAGAGCCAGGAATGTGGCAGCAGGCTTCTGGGTGTGAGTATGTGTGGAGTGTACATAGAAACTGTCACACCCACATAGCACATGCCATGGCAGGGAGGAGCCGTTTGTCACCCTTACCCTAACTCTCATCATTTTCAGAAATCTTGAACTTCAGTGGTGATGGGTCCATAAGGACATGGCCCAGAAATGCTTCAAAGTCATAAAGGCCACCTTTCCAACAACAGTTGTTTTATCTGCCCCTTATTCCTGGATATTCTGGGCTCTAACCGAGTCGGAGCTGTGAATAAGATATATTTCCCAAGGGGAAGTGGGGGTCATGTATAACCATGTCTGATCACCAGGCTTGCTTTTACCAGCCCACACCACCTACCCCCATGACCCTCTTTTGGTGTTTCTTGAGTAGTACAGCTTGTCAGGCAACCTGAGCTAAGAGGTATTCTGATTAAGAATGAGTTATTATACAGTCACTTTCTGAAGATAAAATTTTAAAAAATCACAATCCGAATATTATCCTGAGCATTTAATCTTTGATGTTTCAGAAGACACTTGAGGATGTCAAAGAGCCTTAGGGCTGAGTAACCGACAGTGACCGTGGACTTTTAAGGTATTGTTGGATGTGTGAGAGTTCAGGGGAAGGGAGGCAGGGCCACATGGCAGTTGGGAGCCTGGGTTCCCATCTCTGCTGGTACTAAATGGCCTTGCTACATTGCTTACCCTTCCCAGCAAGGCTGGATGCGAGCTTTCCCAGGATTCCTCTGAGCACTGATATTCTATACTCTAAGCACTGTGTTGATCTTCCAGGATGGGAACTGAAGACTTTTGAAACTAACTGCAGTCGCACATGCGAGGCCTGAAAGGGTTGTGGTCTTGTTAAGCTTCTGGAATGGGGCTTCACCTCAGTGGTGACCAGCTCTCAAGTCAGGCAGAGATAAGAAGCAAGAGAGCAGGAGGAACAGGAAAAGCAGGAATGTCAGTCCTGGACTGCAGCACGGCTTGTCACTGAGCTTGTCAGGCCTATGGCAGAAGTGGAGGTGTAGTGTGGTTATGTATCCTGCCTTCTCAGATCCACAGGGCTTGCTCAGCTATCAGTGAGCTGAGAGGTTTAGTCACAGGGATATGCGATACTAAGAAGGCAGTGGGCGAAGAGGTAACAAACCACCGCCTCTTGGTTCTAGGCCCTGTTTAGGCAGCCAGAACTCAAGAGTGTGCAGCAAGATGTGAGCCAGTCTGCATCTACTGCAGGGATTCTTGAGACCCTTGATGCACAGAATGTAACTTTTCAAGTAACTGGCATATCCACTGTGTCATCTGACTTTTCTTCTCAAGCTTCACCACCTCCCTCCACTCAGCTCTGGGGAGGGCTAAACTCTACCCATGGCAAGAAAAGCTCCAACAAAAGCAAAGCTCTGAGCAAAGATTCCTTGTGTTACACAGTGTTGGTGTCTACACAACTCGTTACACACAGACACTGCATGTACACACCCTGCTGTGTGAAGCTGTGTCCACACAGGCTTCAGTGGCCAGTGACCCTGAATATGGACATATGCTTGGATGCAAGATTTTCCTTCCGTTTGCCTCAGAGAGCGAGGGTATCTGGGGAAAGCTTGCCCCCGCCCAGCCCTGAGTCTGAGGTGGCAACAGTTCCTGAGTGGAACCCGAGAGTCCCTCCTGTGGCTTAGTCTGTGGCACAGCTACTCCTTCAGCAATCCCAGCTTCTTCAGAGCCTCCCTTCTGTGTTCATCAGGGACCCCTTTTGGGGAAATCTTGACACTGACACAGAGAGGTCGAGGTAGCTTGTCATGGCTCTGTCCTTGGTAGGAAAGACGCTTGGAGCTCTGGCCCTGCTCCAGGTCAGCCAGCCTGCCTACCTGGATACCTGCAAAGTCCCTGCCAGTGCCTAGGGAGGCAGGGCGTGGCCGAGAGTTGCGCAGCACACTGGGAGATGCCTTCTCCAAGACGGAGTCCTCTCCTAGAGAGGTGCTAGTTTTGGGACTGGGGTCTTTCTCAGCTGCGAGGTAGCTGCTCAGCCCGACACCTGAACGCTCCAAAGTGTTGAACTTGAAGTTCATCTGTTTCAGGCCCCTGATGCTGCTCTCTTGGAGAGTCAGTCCTGTGTCTGGCTTTGGCTTAGTTGTGGGACTGTTGTTGGCCTTTGAGGTCTTAGGGATGGGAATTGGGATAGATTTGTGAGCTATGGCCTGTCCTGGAGGGGCTTCCTGGTCAGTGGTGCAAACCTTGCCTGGAGAGGATCCCTGAGCTGGAGCTGGAGCTGGAGCTGGAGCCTTCTCTAGGAAAGGTCCCCACACCGAAGCCGGTGTCAGAGCTGGAGCCTTCCCTGTAACCGAAAGAGCCGCTGGCTGAGCTGGGGCTGGAACTGTAGCAGGGCCCTGATCTGGGGTCTTCTTGTGTCTGATGGAACTGGCAGGGTGGCTGAGGGGGAGGTTGGGCTCCTCTTGGTCCTGAGGTAGCCCCAGTTTCTTCAGTGCTTCTCTCCGTGCTTTCTTCTGCTCCTGCAGGGAAGAGGAGGCTGGGCCAGCATCTCCAGCCTCAGTGTGGCGGGATAGCCAGTTCTGGGGCTCACTGCGGAAACTGTTGCGGCTGCTCTTCAGGACAATGTTAGGAGGCAGCTTCCGGGGCTTTGGGGCAGTGCGGGGGGCCAGACGGCCATTTGCATCATCTCTCAATAGGAGGGGAGAGTCTTCAGCTCTTGCATCTTGAGACAACTGGGCAGGAGGTGGCTGTGGTTGTCCAGAGCCCCCTGGGGTGCCTTTCTTGCTGTCTGTAAGAGACATGACCTCCACTGTCTTTGGGGGCGTGTGGCTCTGCTTTCCTGGCCCCTTGAGCAGGCTGTCTTCCCCACCCAGCTGCAGCCAGCCGTCCTGGAAAGCCTTGGGTGGAGGGATGAGCTCTGTGTCCAGCCACGGGCTGGCCCTCTGAGGGCTGGCAGGTGCCCTGTGTGGCTCACTGCTCTGGCTTGTTTCTGCTTTCGTGGGCTCTGCTAGGGACCCCTCAGACCCTGGTGCAGGGAAGTGGCTGTTAGTCTGGGTGACGCTTTGCCCGAGGCTCTGGTTCCCGCCAATGTGGATACTCCTTGGGAGGCTATAGGAGCCAGACCTCCAGCCCAGGCCTTGGGCCTCAGGAGGGTAGGATGAGGCAGCCTCCTTCACTCTCTTGGGCTCTGGTCTTTGCTGAATAACTGTCTCCTCCGGGTTTCCTGGGTGGATAAGCAAAAAGAATGCATGGAAGTAAGAGCCCTGCTGCAGAGGAAGAACAAATACTGTCAGACCCTGGGCTCCAGCCAGCAACAGGTAGGCTTTGTTTTGTTCTGTTTGCTTTCAAAGGAGCCACAGTCTTATCTCAAGACCAGTAGTGGAAAAATCTATGGCCTGCATATTATTGTGTTTCCTTTAAGACAAAAAAATGTTAATGTATGAGGTTTTTGGTTTTTTTTTTTTTTTAAACTAAAACCTCAGTATTCAAGTTTAATTGCAGTGTTGGCATTTTGCAATGAATAAGTAGATTTTTGGTTGCAGTTTGAACACTCAGTCCCTGAAAGATTCACCATCACTGGTCTATACTAATAGGTCAACAATAGCAGATTCCTTTAGATGGAGGATTATTTTTCCTGCTGTTTGGGACTGATTGCTCCAAATCCTTCATTCAGGCTCTCCCAACCTTGTACGGATCTACTAGAGCTGAGCGAATTCAGGATGGCTCCCTCCATCTTGGGATTCCCAGGAACAGAGCCTTTTTACTTCTACTTTCATGTGCTGTGAGACCTGGACAACTGTGTAGCAGCACAATGCCCTGCACCAGACAGTGACATGGCATCTTTCCTTCCAGTGAGCCCGGCAGGTGCCACAGGTTCACAGGAGCAGTGAGCCAGTTCCAGGAGCAGGTTAGCGCCATGTCCTCTTTTCCTACTCTGTCTCCAAGGAGGGTCTAATGCTTTGCCAATAAAGATTTGCTAAATGAATGAATTAATGATAGTAATCCTGATACCACTGGGACTGTCCTCAAAAATACAGTTTTCCCACACCCGGGGATGTACGTTCAGGTACTATGTCCCCTTCTGGGCTTGAATACCTCTGGCTCTCTAGCTTTTCTAACAAATGCCTCACAGTGTCACTTGCTGCAGCTGGGAAGCCCTTCCTTCTTTCTCCAGTAGCCTTGTCTTCTGGGTCATGCATATTAGCTCCCAGACTGTCTCCATTTCTCCAGGCCTCTCTGCCCCCACCCCAACCTGCAGGCTCAGATCTCTTTAGAATTTCTTCATGGGAGGGTGGAGCTGTTCAAACTCCTTATCCTCCAGGCTTCTTCTACCTCCTAGGAAGACAGGGGAGCTGGTCTCTTGGTGGTCCCTCCTTCCCTGCAGGGACAAGGCCAGGAAGTGGTGAGGAGTATGGATCCCACTTGTGCCCTTGTGCTCTTGGAACAGAGGGCAGGCAAGTTGGAAAGGGGCCGAAAGGAGGCACTGATTTTTGGGGTGTTGCTCCCAGTCTGTCTTACCTTGGGAAGCCAGTGGAGTGAAGAGGGGTGCTCTTAAACCGTGTGGAGTTGTCGGCTCAGACTCGTCAGTGGACAGAACACTGCTGGCCTCAGCATCCAGGGAGCCAATGGTCTCCTCTAGGAAGAGCAGACACTCCTTCTCCTCAGCCGACAGGAAGTCGTAGCTGTTGTCACTCTGCAGGGAGAAGGAATCGTGAGAGAGAGCTCTCTTTGGAGAAACTGGTGGGACCTGAGAACCACCCTGTTGTGAGGTTAGAATGCAAAGAGCTGGAAACCTTTCCTAGGTGCTACACTCGCAAACCTGTTTCTTCCCCAAACTAGGCACCAGGGCGAGGAGAGACAGTCAGACCCGGGACTTGCCAGTATCCACCTCTGGTGGTGGGAAAGGTAGACAGCAGGGGGTCTTTCTCCTGCTCAGACCTGGGAAGAAAGCTTAAGGGCATGCAGATCAGAAGACCCAACTTCTAATTCCAATTCTGCCTGACCCTTGTCAGGTATTTCACTGTGTGGGTCTTCTGCTTAACAGAGTTATGGAAACAACAAAATGATTTGACCTGGAACTTGAATGGTATGACTTTTAACTTTTCAAAGTACTTCTGCATATTTGATCAGGTATGTCAAGGACACTACGAAGACAAACAGGAGATGCAGCCAATGAGAACAGCAGCGTGACTAGTCACAGATCAACTTACTAAACAATTTACGGTTTGAAACACATTCCATGCAAGATTTTTCTCCCTCGTGTATTTACTTATTTGATGGCATTTGGCTCTGCTAACATTCAAGTAAGTGTGCCTTTCTTAAGCAAATATTAACTTCAGGGGTGAGGGTGGAGAAACTGGTTAGTTTGGTTGGTGGGGAAAGCAACTTAATACTAAATATGAGCTAGACATTAAAGCAGATCATTTTCATTATGAGAAAGCACAAAGGGATATTTGGAAGAAGATACTATGGCCACCTCTGATAGTTTTGCCCATGCTCTATTTGTCCAGGAAGATTGAGGCTGAAACAAAGACCAAAAGGCAAATGAGAATACAAAAACCCTGCCTGAGTCTTTTCCTGATATTTGGAACACTTTAGAGTTGCATAATATTCTCCAAATCCATTCGGATGGCAAGGGAAATATTTGAGATGGCCCTAATAATATCCCAGGGGCAGGTAGTTGTTAAGTAACGCTTTTCCAGTGGCTCTTGCCCTTAAAAAGTTACCTGGCCAATAAGTGATTGGGGTCTACATGTCAAGGGTAGCTTCAAATACAGCCCTTGGAGTCCCTTGAACAACAATCTTCACTGTCCTCATCCTGTTGGAATAGCCAGGCCCAGGATAAGCCTACTCTAATTTCTCCTTTGAAAGCCTTTAATCTCTGTCACATTCTGTGTCCAACAGGAAGAGACTGCATACTGGCCTCAGCCTAACCAGAAACAGGACGCTGTCTCTGTGTCCCCACCTGTTGGACCGTGAGGAGATTCTGCACAGACCGTCTGCATTTGACTTTGTGTGTGCTGATTTTTCACCTCCATTTTTATATATCCAAATCCCTTATGCATATCAAACACCTTTGACATTCAGTAGAGACCCTCATAAACCTTACACTGTCATATCTTTATATAATATAGAACAGTAAAGGTTAAATTCTCTGGGGTTATTTTGTATGTTACAAGGATAAACAATGCAGAAATGTTTATTTTTGGATGTGGGGCAGATAGTCTTTCATGCTAGTCTTAACAATAACCAAGATTTAAGTTGTATCCAGAAAAATTAGTTTATCCCATGCTATTCACAAATAAACAACTTGACTTCGAGTTTCTCAGACTGCTCCTAGATGGGCTTTTGCTTCTCTGTATAGCAGGAAGTGTTCAGTGCTTTAGATACTGTGTATTCTCCCTATAGGAACCCTATGAATTAGGCGTATGAGCCCCAATTTAAATCTCAGGAGACTGATACCTAGAACAATTAAATAGTTTGCTCCAGGTCACATGGCTTTAATAGAATACCCAGATCTATTTGGCTCCAGAACTCAGGCTGCTAATTACTTTCCTTGCTTTGATCTTTGGAAAAGTCTGAAGTAATGCCACCCACTGTAGGGAGCTTCAAAAGTCCACGTGCTAAAACAACATGCTCTTCACCATGAGCTCAGGTCACAGGCCTGCTCTTTCTGCTCAACTCGGTCCCTCCACCTGAAGCAAGTTGGAGGGAAAAGTCTTATGGGTCCTGTTATTTTCCTCTCCGAGGCTGTCCTGCCCCACTCTCCATAGAACTGAGGGTGACTCTGAGGCATAGAGCACCCACTAATGCTGTGATTCACTGGCAGATGAGGAAGATGAAAGAGAAGGTGCAAGGAGCCATGGCTGGGGGCAGAGCAGGGCGCAGCAAGTGTGCAGAGTGGCCAGCGTGCAGGAAGAGAGTACATACAGATCCAGAGCGGCTGGAGGTGGTGCTCGCCATGCTGTCACAGCTGCCGATGTGGGTCCCGGGTTCTGAGCCAGGCCCTTCTGGCCACAGCTCCCTCTCAGGCATCGCCTGAAGCAAGGTGCAGGGGTGGTGAAAGGAGCTCCCAGAGGGGAAGTGAAGGGAAACGGAGAGTATCCAAGCTGGGCCTGAAAAGAGAAGAATCGAAGCCATGTGTAAGGCAGGACTGTGCAAGGCTCTGCCCCAGTCCTGGGGCAGCACGCTGGCAAAGACACCAAGTAAGCAGAGAGCCGGAGGGGACCGGGATCAGCTGTGACCTGAACACCACCTCCAGCCTGCAGGAAGGACACAGGCTGGCGTAAACACATGCAGAAGGCAGAGTTTTAGGTTCACAGAGGCAGTCTAGCTGGAAAGGAACTTCCACTGCTTTTCTTAGAACCAGAAAGCTTGTTCTTTTCGTACTATAAACGATAGCTATGACAGGGGCTGATCGCATGGGGTCTGGAGATATTTAGGTCTAGATTTGAAATGACTGATCCATTTATTTTATTTGACTTGAACCAAGCCTGTTTTTCCTCATTACATAGGGTTAATGTCAGGATTAGTTGAAAGAACAGCTAGCACAGTTTAGTTGGTAGTAAATACTCAAACACTTAAGGAATATCTAAAATCGTTCTTGTAATAAGAAAAAGATAAGATCTATCTAGGACCAAATGCATTCTCTAAGGCAAGAGAAATGAGAATTTAGAAATGAAGGGTTCTAGTTAAATGAGAGGCCATAGGCTCGAGAGAAAGGACAGGACCCTTAATGGCAACTACTCCTTTCGAGTCCCACTATGAGACTGTTACATAATCCAATACTTCATGTGGAACACTTAGCACTGCTCACGACCCTGTAATTACCAGCTGCTACCACAGTCAATATAGTCAGCACCTTCACAACCTCCACGACAGTGGTCATCATCAGTGAGCTAAGAGACATACACATGGTACCCACAGAGGCTGACATGAACCCAGTTTCCCACCTTCCAGGGTGTTATTCCTTCTGCTGTCACTATTGTTCCCAGCAAAGCTCCCTAACCTGTGTCAGATGAACAAGAGAAATGTCCTATGTATCTTCCTTCCAACTTCAGATCCTTAGGAGGGAAACACAATTCAAAATCACTGCGACAATAGTGGTATCAGAAGCAGCTATGGGTGCTTTCCCATCAAAAGCCCCATGGACTTTCATGTGCATCCTTGTGGGAAAGACTGTACCACAGCGGAGCTGGCCAAGGGTGACTCTTGCGTGTAAAACAGAATTTTGAAGAACTATGATCCAAAGATGGTTTCAAGGTTGAAACAGAAGACTGGGGAGAGTTAGAATAAAATTTATCTGATCCTGAATCTATTTTGCCCACAATGGCACGCTATATTTTAACTCTCCGCTGTCTCCCAATACAAGGTACAATGTCTGTCTGACATCTGGAGACTTGGGTTTTGGATACTATGGCAGATACCCCTTTAGTCTCTGTCAGAAAATGCTTCCATGCCAACATCAGGTTGGGGCTAGTCAGCCTGGCAATCCTATAAGCAGGCAAGTGTATGGCTTCACAGAGCTCCTCTTCAGGTTGGTAGGGCCCCCCTAAATGGGGCAGAGAGAGAGAGAGAGAGAGAGAGAAGGGAAGGGCACTGGGGAGAGAAAAGGAAAGGCCCCAAATGAGCCAGACATGTATGGTTTTTATAAGTGTCCAAGAGATAAGAAGGGGACCAGAGGCATGGAGATACCAGAGAAGCCCAATGAGAAATGAGCACTGATGAGATGGCTCACAGGACTTCTTCATGAGGTCAGTTCCTCAGTATGGAGAACATTAAAGAAATGGGAGCACGAGGAGGAATCAAGTGGGTGAAGTCTGGTCATCTCAGCTATGCACTCCCTTAATGCCTGTCCAGGTTCAGAGAGCACCAGCCCATTCCTCACGTTCTGTTGGTCTGAGGCCATCACAGCCAAGGGGATCTATTTCTCTTAAGATAAGGCACACAGAACGCCCTCAGAAAAGGCTGTGCTGGCTGAATAACCTTGTCTGCTATCACGTCCATTGGGTTGAGCTTTGAAAGGTTTCTTCTTGGCTTCTGCCCTGCTAGTGTAAGCTTTTTCTTAAATACTTTATTTCCTGAGAATATATGGCTGAGTGGAATCTGGGCAATGTTTTTAAATAAATTAAGATTTACAGGCACCTAACAATACTGGGTTTATGAATCTGCATAAGACAAAGGCACCATTTTCCAAAAGTTGGTGTTGATCTGAGGGTCTGGTTTTTGGCTCCATTTTTCTTATATGTGAAATTAGGGTGATAACTAGTTCAGGTGACTTTCTGTAATTAATATAATGTTTTCTCTGAATAGCTGAACAGATGCTACCTCTTATTTTCAGAGAAAGTTAGTTCTGGGGTTCTTCCACATATTCCTCATGCTGTGCAGTGGTTGCAACCCTCTCCTCCTCCCAGAGAAGCCCTCCACACCCCGATCCCAGACCCTGAAACAGCATCAGGGACACAGACAACAGAAATAGCCACTTCACAAGGACGCGGCACGCTGTTGCTTACAACGTGCTCTCACATATCTAATCAGATTTTCAGGTTCATGTGGCATCAGGCAGAGTGACATTTTCTTCATTGTACAGATGAGCAAGCCGGGGCACTTCCCACCACCCCTTCCTAGGGGAAGTCAAGAATGACCCGTATCTGTATATAAAGGGCAGCCTATGCATCGGGGCCCCTCTGAGGGACACTTCAGTCACTGCCAAGATGCCAGACAGTATGCACCTGATGAAGGGTCATTTACTACTCCTGACTAAATAAGAAGATCCTCAAGGTCACCCCTTGGTCTCCATTTCATACCTGAAACTGCATTGTCCTTAAACCCAGTACACTGTCCTTCCAGACAGTTTATTGCCCCAACACCAGAAACATGTTTGCAGGGTAAAGAAGTGGCACTGAATGCCATGCAAATCAGGTCCCAGGCACCACACAGTCACTGAAGAGATGAAACTGGCCCCAAAACCACAGCCGAGTCAGTCCTGGATGCTGCCACCTTATCTCTACACCTAGTTTTATGAGCTAAAAAACTGGAACAGTAAAAATATTTTTCCTTTTCCATTTTCAGCTTCACCCACCCTAAATGCTGCATTTCCTTCTGCCAGTTTTACAACCTTGAAACTTGGAAGCTCTATCAGGCAGCCATCGAAACCAGAGGTATTCCTATTCTGCCTGATAAGAAATAAGAGAAAACAGCAAAATAGTCAAGGCAAGAGTTTGGTATCTTTTCGCCTTTGACCTCTTTTTGAGACTTAGGAAAAGAAGGGAATGGCTTAAGGAATATGCCGTCTATGTTGGGCCCCCACTGGAAGATACAGAGAAGGTTAACCATTCTGCTGAAAGTAGCCAGGTATCTGGAGGAGAGTAAATAAACTGCATGTGGCATTCTGGCATCTGCAGCGGGGGAGGCGGGAAAGGGCTCTGGTCCCATCCCACATTGTTCTTACCAGGCCGGGGCCTCCCTTATCACCATCTCCCATGAGCATGGGCCCATCCTCTGCAAGAGCTCAGCCCCTATTCTCGGCACTCAGAGACGCTGCCTGTTTCTCTCAGACCTGAGTCTCTGCCTTTTGCTGATTACTCAGAAATGTGCCTGAGGCTGGAGACCATACTATGGCAAGTGCCAGCGAGACAGAAACGTGTACTACATTCACTTCCTTCCTCATGGGTACGTGGGCACATTTCTGTGGGCATTTAGACCACATCTCAATGTCTCTTCCACGGTGGACTGAGGGCAGAGATACCCTCCTTGCAGAGAAGGCTTCCAAGGTGCTCACCTTGGAGTCAAGGTGATGGTCACTGCTGGCAAGTCTGCAGTCACTGGCACGTCTCCAGCAGTGAACGTGGCAGACTGGTTGTTTGGTATGGGGGAACCTAAATCTTCATTTGCTAGGACTAGAAACAGTAACATCCTTTCAGGGCTGGGGAAGCCAGGCCCTGAGAGCCTGGCCCTGAAGAAGGCCCACTTCTCTCTTCTCTGCACCAAGAGGAGAAGAGTTTTCACCCCAAGATGGATAACAAAGAGCTGATATTTTACTCTGATTCAACTTCTACCTCCCGATTTCTTGGCAAGTATGCTTGTCACATAAACTGCCACTGGGACACTCTGAGACCCACAAAGTGAACCCGGTCCCTGGTCCGGTGTGCCTCTGTGTTCTGAGCCACACGGCCTTGGCTTCAGCCCACTTGGCGCTCTCACTAGCACAGGCACGCTGCTGCAAAATGGTAATGTGGGCGAGGCCCTGCGCAGAAAGGTGGCTGCTATTTCCCAGGGTCTGGGTCTACTAACAGGCAGTCAGAAAATTAATGGTTGAAACCAAATAAACTCAATTTTGTAGCTAGACTATCTGTGTTTTTTTCCAAAGATGAGCTGGTATCATAAGGATGGAATTTTCCCAACATGCCCAAATCTCAGCTCCCCTTACAAACAACTCAGAACCATTCACACCTGACCATATTAATCACCACCATCAAACATACACACACTGCACCCTTTATTTAAATAAGGATAGGCACTGGGTTGATAAAGTCCAGGGAGGAAAACCAAGACACCCTGCTCACCTGAGTGATCCTACACTTTGAGGACTTGCAAGCCAATGATTCTCTTCCGAATTTACAACTCAATCTCAATTGATCAGAGATGGAAATTTACAAAAACAAGCCTATTTTCTTTCCTTGTTTGTACAATATGCTTGCCCAACCTATGTGAGTAAATGAGAGTTTCCCACTCTGGTCTCTAGTCTCAGAAAGTTACTGTACTCCTCTGATCCCAGGCTGGGTGCAGAGAATTGAGGGATAGAAAAGAAAGCCTCTAGATGGGGTGTAGAGAAATGCTCACCCCGCTTCTCCCCAAAACGCTGCAGCTATGACTTTCCCTGAAGTCCCTTTTCTTGCTACAGAGTAAATAATAGTGGATTAATGATGAACTTACCTTCTGGGCTGGGGCCGGAGAGAAGAAAGGAGAACCCTGTTCTTTCAAAGGGCAGAGATGTGGACAGAGACTACTTCCTCTGCCTCCCACCGTGCGCTTCTCCTTTTGACCTCCTCCTGACTTACCTAGACAGGTAAAGGCCTCATCTGTGCTGCTTCACCACACCCTGCCCTGACTCTCAGCCAATCGCAGCCTCCCCTTCCACTTCCCATTCCAGCTGTTCCTCGGGGAGGGTGTGGGAGGTGAAGAGCCGGCAGAGCTGCTCTCACTTGGCCAATCATCTGCTGCCCACCCCTTCCTCCATTTGGAGCCAATAAAGAGCCCTTAAAAAAAAAGTTCCCAGGAGGCGCTGGAGCCAGTTTGAGAGTGGAAGAGAGGAGAGTTGACAGAGAGGGAGTGGGTCAAAAATAGTGTTATTTTTAATCTTGATGAAAAGGAACACAGTTCATCTGAGCCATGTGCTTGTCTGTGGATGTGTTTAAAACTCTGTTTCCTCTCTAGATCAGGCTTCTTCCATTTCCAGCTAAGTGTTTCATTGGCTTCTCCAGGCTGAAATCCTCTGTGGTCAGCTCTTCTACCAGGCTTTCTGGCTCTTTGGAATCACTTTCCTCCCCAGCTTTTTCTAGCAGCTCATAATTCTAACAATTCACACATGCCTGCTGACGAAGGTGTCTTCAGCCTACGGATGCCGCAGTTGAGCTGCTCACTATACCTTAGCATTTTCCAGCAACCCTCTCAGCCTCCTTTATTTCCACAGGAAATTTCCCCCTCTGTTTTGTCCTCATGAGAAAAATAACTAGTCAGCCTGGAAGGAGAGAACTTGAACTCTGTCATATGGGCTTTTTCAGTTGCTCACAAGAAGCTAGCATTGAATATGAAATAAAAACAAACTGAGCTACCAACCAGTTTAGCAACTCCTATCTTCTTTCAAGAACAGATTGTTGGCACCTGTAGGGAGCCCGGAGTAGGTAGACAAATTCATTGTTTTCAGGAAGATGTCTTCTTCAGGTATTGAGGCCACTCTCATCAGATAAGATTTTTGCCCAGAAGCTGGTTTTTCCTGGATACAGGCTATCTCAAATACCTATCAACTGTTAAAGTATTTGCCTATTAAAGTTAGAAGAGCTGGAAGAAACATTAAAATGAACGTGTGTAATAATTGCCAAAGTTCTTGCTATATGTTAGTGGTGTGCCAAGCATTTGCATACATTATTTCATTTAATTTTTGTTTTAACTTCAAAAGGCAGCTACTTTTACTGTCTAAATCTCACCAGGAAGTTAAATAACTTGATGAAGATCATGTAGCAGGGTGACCTCACTGCTGCCACCCATCCACACAATGCCAGGCCACCTCTTGGTGAAGGGAATCCCGAGTGGAAAGCATGCAGCACACAGATGATTTGTAAGTCTAGCTCTCACCCTTAAAGCCATCCTTTCCTATTTCATTTCTGACGTCAGCTATTTGTGTATTTTATAACAAGATGACTCACAGCTTCTATCTTTCCTCTTTCCACAATGATGGTTGGGTAGGAAATAAGAAATGCAGTGATCCTAGGGCCTCAGTGAAGAAGAGGTGGGGAGGGATTAATCAGGAAGTTGGAGAAAGCCTGGGGTCACCCAGTTCCTCAGCAGCAGCCTGTGGACTGCAGAGCTGAATGAGCACATTAGGGCTACCACCTCAGCTCCTGATAAGTCACTCAAATGTGTGTGATGTTATAATACCAACAAAGCAGGAAGGGCACCTTTCAATCAGTTCAATGCAACTAGTTACACCCATGGATGGAGTCACTGAAGTTGATTCAACTTTATAGGTGTTATTTGAACATTTGCTTTAAAATAAGCAAACAAATAATTGATTTGTGAGCATTAACCTCAGAGAGGACAGTAAGCAGATTCTTGTCTATGAGCAGTTTTTCAGTTGATCATAAAATTAGGATAGTAGGAGAGGCCTCTGTTTATTCCCAAGTAGAAGTAGGAATATAGACAAACTAACCTTTCCTGTGTTTTTCCTTTCAGATATTTCTTCCCAAAAATTATGAAATAGCCCAGATGCCACTGTACCTAACATCCAGCTTAAAAACAAAACAAAACAACACCCCCCAATAAACAAAAAAATTACCATTACAGCTTAAGTTACAAGCCTTGGCTCCCCTCCCAGCCTTCAAATGCTTCCTGATTGAATAAATCGGTATCCTAATTTTGGTGTTTCCTATTCTCCATGACCTGAAATGTTTCCCCTAGAACTGATGTTGGCTTTGCTTTGCCTTATTTTTCGCTTGGAAATATACAAGGTGTTTAAGCTTCCAAGAGAGTGGGAAAGCGGCACAGGTTACAGGAAAAGGGAGGACTTCCGAAGTCAAAAACAGCTACAAGAAGAAAGCTCTTGGATTAATGTAGGCCATTGTTGGGGGCAGTGTGCTCTCTGTGTATGAATTCTGGCTTAATGACTTGACTGAAATCTATTTAATCTCAGCTCATGTGATGACCCATCTGTCTCCATACCTCTTGGTCATGCTTGCTGACTGTTGTGGTACAGTCATGTCCTTCTCTGTCAGAGGTCAGTTTACTATTTCCTCCTTAGTCTGACCTCCCCGGGGAGGGATGCACTTCTTCAGCCCCAGTGCTCCTCCCACCACTTCAAAACTGAGATGAACCACAGTTTCTAATCCATATTTTCTCTTCAGGGTCCTTAGGAAGCTGGACTCTGTGAAACAGCAGTGGACTTCCATTTAATCACTCATTACACTTAGGGTACAGTCCCATCGGTGACTCTTTGTCCTTTCCAAAGGAAATGTAAAGTTACTTTGAACATATGCTACCACAATCCTTCAGATACGATGAGTGCTCTATAGGTTTATAATGGGGCTGGGGCTCTGTGTGTGACCTCCCAAAGGTCAGGATTCCAGTAGGGATCCGGGAACCAAGAGCTTGCTTTAGAGAGAACAGAACTATGAAACGGTTAGAGAAAGATAATTATAATTTAGCTATAAATTATAGACTTGATAGGCCAGATTATGACATCCAGTAGATCACCAAAAATAATCATCAAAGTGACATTAGGACATTAGTGTCAAACCTAAAATAATGAAATGGGAACTAAAAGTGTAATTAGGTAGATTAGGATGAAGGAGTTCTGACACTACTTCACCATTAAGTAGTTCTGGGAGTAGGTTTTCCCCCTTTTCTTTCTGGAAGCAGTATTTTCGGGTCCCTCTACCATGGAAATCTGAAGGATTCAGCCATCCTTTACTTCCCAGTGGGAGTGGATGTTTGAAGGCTGTCATCTGTTAGCAGTGGTGTTTCATACAAAACACCAAATCTCATGTGTAAAGTGAACTTGTATTGTCCTTAAAGCTGTCCTCTCCCCCATTCCCGAGCCAGCTAACTGCATTGCAGCACCTACCCACGTGGGCTCAATACTTCACAGCAACCCACGAATATCTCCTGAAATATTCTCAGATCCAGTTCCAGTTCTTCATTCTCTCTGCTCTTATTCAGAACTTTGCTATTTGTAGGATCACAGACCATTAGAGATGGGATGGCAGCAATTACTTGTTACAATCTCCCATTTTGTAGAAGCACATTTGAGTTACCATCGCTCTTGAATTATTTGCCGGGTCTTCAGAGCACTCAGGAGGAAATTCAGGGTCTCTAATGACATAAAGAGGCCTTCGTGAGCCAGCCTGTGTGCTTCTCCTGCTACTTCCGCATCAGGCTTTCCCACTGCCACATCCCATCTGCAGCCGCCCCCCTTTTATTCTCCTGAGCCTGTGCAGCCGCTGTGCCGTGGCTTGGACCCCTCTCCACCTGCTCTCCTGGTGTCTTATCCCCTTCCCAGCTTCTGCCCAAGTAGCACTTTCTTCTGGAATAGGATGGTAAGTGCTTATCTCTAAACTTTACCCACTAGGATGGAAGTGTCTTCTTCCTCTCTCTTTTTGAATTCATTTTTGGCTTAAAGTTTTTCTGTACTGTACATAACTCTTATAATAGCTGTACATAAATGCCAAAACTAATGATAAACTTTTGACAAATGAAGTCCTTTATTTAAGAGACTTGTTTTTTAAAAATCCATTCTTTAAGGATTTTTAAATCCTTAAAGATTTAATTTATATGCTGATAATTTATTTATTACTATACTTTTGCCTGTTTTTTCCTAAATGTTGTCCTTTGACTTCATTCTTAGAAGTAATGGGTGTTTTCAGAGGTTTCTGAACTTTTGATGCTCCGAAAATACCTGTGTTAGTTTTTCATTGTTATAGTGAAATAATTGAAGCTGGGCATATGTAAAGAGTTGGAAAGTCTGAACCATATAACTGGCTCTGGGAGGACCTCAGGGTCGATGGAAGCACAGGGCAGGAGGAGGTCATTCTGCCAGACAGGAAGCAAAGAGCATGGGCAAGGGTCAATAAGGACCTCCTCCTAGACCCCACCTTGTAAAGACACACTACCTCTTAACATTGACACCCTGCTGACCAACAACCCAACATGCAAACCACCACAGAGATCACAGCAATACCAACACATCTTGAGACACTCGTGAACGCCTCTAGCTGATGACGTGTTACATTACAATGACTTACACATATGTAGCAATAGGCTGACTGAATTTATTTTTCTTACAATGTTTTCTAACACCGTTTATGTTCTTTATTCATTATTATAGGTATCTGAGCATTGATTAATAAATAAGAAATATGCTAATATTACTTCCAAAGAACACATTTGAATAGTGCAAATATCAGTGACTATTAGGCAGTAAATTTTGGATCTCCCTGCAAGTCCCTAACAGCAGTCCACAGAATCATTTGTTTAAATAAATTATTTTGCTTCCCAAATTTGTTACCTCTTAGAATATCCTTCATAGAACTTATATAACATAATCTTTGGTATAAATCTATTAGGTTTTTTTATTTGCTATACTGGCTTATTCTTAGCAGTAGAGCAGGCTATAGAACGCACACAGAATGAGAAAGGCAGGCTGAGCCAGGTACAGTGGTCATCCCAGCATTCCAGGAGGCTGAGGCAAGAGGATCACAAATTTGAGTTCAACCTAAGTGACTGAGTGAGACAGTGTCTCACAATAAAAAGTAAAAAAAGGGTGAGGAATGTAGCTTGGTGAGGTCTTTAGTTTAACCTCCAGTGCTGGAAAAAGAAAAAAGAACAGGCAGACTGATTAGATTGTAACCACTTGTCTCTCCCTGCTAATGTCCTGGTTCCCAGAGATGTCAGCTTTAAACTCCTATTGTACATGTAAACGCTTTGCACTCTTTGCTTGGATTTGGAATTAGTGGATTCCCTTGCCACTAACATCTCTGCAGAGGTCACATAACAGGCAGACTGTGCCATTAAAATTCCTAAGAGAGACTTAAGTGAGTACTCCATACTGCCAGGTAATTACCGCATTTCTCCCCTGCATCCCCCACTTCTGAGCCCATTTCTTTCTTTACTCCTCTCAAACTTTCCACCTATTTTTTACCTTCTTCATTTTTATTTCCTTTTCTTTTCTTTTAAACCTGGAATCGAACTCATGACCTTGCACTTGCCAGGCAGGTGTTGTGCCACTGAGCTATATATCCTCAGCACTTTTCATTTTTTGGCAGTAATTTTGCCACATGCTTTACAAATATAGAAGGAAAGTATCAGCTGAGCAATAGGAACTCCTGTTCCCACCACCCAGTTTCCTGAGCTACTTTCCTTTACACCAATCTTCTTTGGTACTTTTGCCTATAAAATCCCATCTCTATTAGCACGTGTGCTCAGGATCTCACCTCACCTGTTCTTTCTGACAGCCTTCCCTCCTACATCGTCACTTCGCCCTTTCTGTGGAAGCCACTCCTGCCAGTGCTCCAGTGCACGGGGCTGCAGGACAGTGCCTTTAGGGACAAACTGCCAGGTTCAGCCCCTGCTTTTCCACTTCCTGGCAATGCGGCCTTTGGTGAGTGATTTAACCTTGCTCAGCCTCAGTTGCCCTATTTACAAATTTGGGTTGATGACACTACTGGTAGTAAACTAGTACATGTACAGTACTTAGTAGTGCCTGGAGCACAGCCAGAACTCAACCAGTATGAGTTCCTGGTCATTTAAAGCTTAAACCGTTCCCTTGATCCTGTATCTCCACATTCTGTCTCCATGAGCCCCTGGTCACAGTCCTTTTTCTTGAATTGTTTATGTATAGTGAGTTCATTTTGCACTTCAAAACTTTTATTTGCTTCTTAATTTCACAAAAGTTACAGCCAGATACTGTAGTTCAAGGGCTTATTACAAAACAATAATATCTATTAATTCACAAATACACAATTTCCTGCTCTCTAAATTCTTTTGAATTCGTGTCCATGAAACACGTTTACATGCTATGGCTTGATGCCTTCTCCTTTCTACCATGCAAAATGAGGGTTTTGTTCTCATTCTCATACTACCCTGTCCCTGTGACATCTGCACTGACTCTCTCGACCCCGTGGCTTCTTATATCCTAATTCTTAGTATATAGTGTACACAGCGTCTCCTTTTATGGTTACCTAAATGTTACTGACAATTGAGAAAGGGATGTGTTGTAGTCTTTCTTTTCTGTAAGTCTTTTTGCACCTATCCCTACTTGCTGTATAAATCTCAATGGATTCAAATACATGAGGGATTCTATCCATTTCATCCTGGCAGGCACGTCCCAGGGGAATTCTGACCTACTGCCCTCTAGACGGGGTGTCTTCTAGGCTGTGCAACTGCTGTCATTTTGTTATGTCTTCATGTTCCTGCTCAATGACAATCTCTCACCTCTCTCTTTTGCTGGATTACTGGAGCTCATACCGTGCTCTTTCTTGGGTTAACTCTCATCTTTTGGTAGAACACACTCTCCAGTGGTTTGCTGAGGAAGAATGCGTACACCCTTGCATACCTGAAGGTGCCTTTATTCTCTCAATGCATTTGATAGTATGACTGAGTATAATTAGGCCAATGTATGCTGGTTTCCAGTGTTGCTTTCAAAATCTACACTATTTCTAATTCTAAATTTTAGGGATATTTGTCCCCAGTATCCTGAAATTTCCATAATGGTGATTGGTGATAGTGATGATGATGATGGTGATAATGTTGTGTTTTATTTAAGAGTCTTTAAAACCTTTATTTCAATCTGGTTCTAGTCAGTTTGAAAACCCTTGGACTTTTTAAGGACTTCCTAGTTACAACAGCTAATACAATTCCTTAAATCTGATGCTTCCCTCAAAATGTTTCAGTGTCCTTCCAGTGATTCTATGGTAAATGTCAAGCTCAGTGCATATTTCCTTACACTTTGTCTTCATCTATGCATACAGTCATTCATTCAAATACATATTGAATGATCCTGAATGTCTATTAAACGTCCAGCACTTTATTAGGTGCTAGGAATACAGCAACAGATAGAACTTGTGTTTTGCCCTTGTGAAGTGTGCTACTAATTAGTTTATTAGGTACACAAATATAAAATAGAAAATAAAAATTGACAAATATGAAGTGTGTTAAGTGCTTTCTGTAGCTAAAGATACTATGAATCTGGCTCCTATTTATATCTAAAACTTCATCTCAGGTCTCTCTTCCTTTGCTTACCACACTATGGAAAATAATTGACTTCCTCTGACAACAGCTTGTTTACAAATGCTATACCTCCTACTTGGAGCTTTATTCTTACTTTTTGGCTAATTCCTATGCATGCATGTTTCAAGTTTCTGGTCAACTGTCACTTTAAAAAAAGCTCTTCTAGATTCAACAATTTTAATTTGGTTCCCCCACATCATTATTCTCTTTAACATTATTCTCTTTTTATTTCTTCATAGTAATGATTGTTTAATCTTATGATAACATAATACTAGTTTACACTTGTAATATTCAAGCTCTGGGAGAAATAATTCAATCTAATAAATTTCATAAGAGAAAGATTTACCAACCCCAGTGCATAGCAGTTAGGTCATAGTAGAAGAAAATTTGGAATTCTGATAGCTGTAAAACTCTGTCCCCAATTAGGGTAGGTAATTTTTTTACAATATTCTACATAACAGACTGTAAAAATGATTTTTTTTTTTTGGTACCGGGAATCAAACTCATGACCTCATGCTGTGCTGCTGAGCTATAACCCCAGCTAGAAATAATTTTTATTTTATGAAAAAGAACATATTTTTATTTAACTCAATATAAATACCCAACAAGGTAGAACTGAACTGGGCTAGAAATCTGCATGGTTACCTACAAAGCAATCTTGCCTTTTTGACACTAAGAAAACCCTGACAAATTTTTACCCTTCTCTTCTCCACTATTGACAAAAATTAGGTAAATATTTGCTCTATATCTGACATTTCCATTTCCAGGACTGTATCTTTTCATAAATTTCATGGTAGTCAGTTATTATTTTTAAAAGACATTGCTGAGTAGTTCTACTTCCAGTGATGCTGCTGGGCCAGTTAACTAGATGAACCCTCCTGCTGTTGTGGTGCAAAGCTAAAAACATAGTGGAGAATTTTAATTATCAGGCCTGGCTCAAGAGGAGGAGAGAGGTCTGGTTTCTATGCCCAGTATTTGCAGTCATTTTCTCTCTGGAGACGTTTATTTCTTAATGAGTAGCTGAGAATTAACTTCTAACAGCTTGACAGAATGAGAACATGGATGCGCCAGGGCCAACCATGCTCCTTGTAGCTTGGAGCCTCAGATATTACATCCCGAGAATGAGCATGGATCTTCTAACACTGGGCGGGGGGTAATTAGCAGTACTGTATTGAGATACATTGTATATAGGTACTCTATAAGACAGGGTTATCAGGGATGGTTTTATCTATATTTTAATTTCAGCACTGATTTCAAAACTGACTTCTGAGAAAATTGCCTTTCTAAAATAGTAGCCTTTAGGCCACAGCAATTATGGAAGCAGGTCTTTATTTTAGAATGTGGACAAGTCAATGCAAAATCTATTCCAATACCATAAGACTCATTAAGTCCTCCAGTTAAATACAAAGGAATATCATGAAGGAATTTTTAAGTCAAAAAGGCAGAGCAGTTAAGAGACAGACAACCACTAAAGCAAAAAGAGCAGGTTGGTGATTCTCAGAGAGCGAGTTGTTTATGAATTATTGATTTTTTTCATATCTATACATTGGAAAATCATGAAAGTTCTAGTGATATCACAGAAATGCTTGATATTCTGGCACTAGATTTCATTTCATAAATACTTCAAAATCTATAAACACAACAGAGACAAAGAAAACTCAAGCCAGAATGAAAGTTTAAAGAGAACACACAGTGTGCTGCCTGTTTTCTAGTCCTGACTACTGATCTAACAGATGCAACACAGACGTTTACTTTTCCAGTGTGACAAAAATGGAAAGCTTGCTTTATGCTCTTCATCAACTGAGAGCACAAGCCATTCCTTTCCAAAATCCAATGCGCTGGTAAATAGGAGTGAGGAAAATAGTTCCCTTTTTATAATTACCATCTCATAGCTAGCAGCTGAAAGGGTAGAGAGCAGTTTTTTGTAATTATCATTTCATAACTATTTTTTAAAGATTTTTTTTAAGATGACAGAGACCTAACAAATTCTGGCACTATGTTTCACAGTGGAGGAGGCTATATCTCAATTCTTGAGTTTAAAACAGATCAAAACGTTCACCCTCTTCCATTCTTGTTAGGTTTTTAAGGTAGTTTTACTTTGGGACAGTTACTGGCCTGAGTTCTCTTCCCTATTGAGCCTGAGAATAAATACAATTCATATTTCACTCATTTTCCTAAATTTCAAGTTACTGTTGCATCTAGTTTCTTCAGACTTCACATACAACAGGTGTCAATTCATTGTTCATCATGTACTTCATGTCAAACTCATATGGAGCTCCCAACACAACAGCCCTACTTCCCTTTTCTAATCTCTTAAGATGCAGGTATTTCTGCAGCCCAAGTCTTACCACCATTGTCATCAGTTTTAGTAGGCACTGCCTGCTACATCCCATCGAATGTTATGAAAGCAGGCCCACCCCTACCCCCACCCCGCCACCATTCTGGACTCACAACAGACTATTTTCAAACCAAAGGGCAGGACTTTACGAGAAATCTCAGCCTGATGAGATTTTTGAATTGTCATTTATTGAATTATTAGTCATCTCTGGGGTCACATTATCTGTGTATTTCATTGTCTTTAGGGGTCAGAGATGAAAATGAATGACACACATCAAAGATATAGGGCAGATAAAGCCATTGGGAGGCTGCTCCAAGTTGATTGAGTGAAAACCAATCACTGGGCCTTATCAGTTTCTACGAATTTTCATTTCTAACAGGTACCACAGGTGGCTCACTTTGAGAAGCAGTTTTATGAGTGTGACTGTTCAAGCCATAATCCACAGCTGAGCCCACCCATCACCTTTTTAAGCACTAAGTTTACCTTCTGTTGGCTTCACACTGACCCTGAGGTATATTTTGTCCTGGTACTAATGCTTTTAAACTTTCAGTGAGAAAAAGGGTAACTGGATCAATTAGTCTAACATAATCCACTGTTGAACCCATGGGCATGTTACTTGCTTTTAAAACAAAGATATTAATGTGGTGTTGTTTCTCCTCAATTAAAACCTCAATGTTCAGGCCAACTGCAGAATTGGCCCTTCACTGGAAGTCTGGGTTTTTGGGTTTCACTTTGGCACTTGGTCCCTTAACCTGTGGCCAGTCAGTGCTGTTTTGAATTAAGTGTTTAAATGTTGACACTGCTAAAAATGAAATAAATTCTTCCATAAAAAGGTTGATGTTCTCAAACAGATTTGGGTAACACAGATCTCAGTGCATTATAAACGAAGAGCAACACTTGTCCTTTCCATTTTGACATGTTATCAGCAAAGGACACTGAACTACAACTTTCAGGAGCTGGAAGAAAACTGAGTAAAGGGAAATTTCAAATGCCCTCTGGTGTTAAAAAGAAGAAATACCTTTCCTGGTTTAATGCACTATGGGGCCTTCTGTACTGTGAGATTTGGCAAATCTTGGTACCCAAATCAAAGCTGTGGTTTGACCTGATCTAACATGAATGCAGTAGTTATTCATCGACCCTCTGCCCTGGTCCCAAAAGATGCTCAAACACCGTTTTCATTTCATTTATTCCTTTAAAACAAATTCACTTTATACAGCATTTAGTTATTTAAAAATCACACACCTCATAAATAAAATCAATGCAGCTTAATGACAATGGCAAAATCAGAAATTATACAAAATGAAATCAGACATCTTCCAGGTAGCAGCAGTGCATTACTTTGAAAAAATGGTGGCAAATAGACAAAACATTTTCAAAACAGTACATCTTCATTAAAAGTATTTCCTTAGGCCAAGAAAAATAACTGTGTTGTTTTGATCTTCCCTACTAGCTTTTCAAGTTGTGTTTGAAAGCTCTGAACTTTTACTTGTGGTTTTGTTTCAGGAATCTGTTTCTATTGCATTAATGCAGGGGCTAAGTACTATTGTTATTCCCAGTCCTTTTTGTCAAGCATACTTTCTCTGCATTTTAAGCTCGATTTGGGATTCTTAAAGGGAAAAAAAAATTCTTTGCTAAATATATTATTTCTTGTAAACAACTCAAGCAATGAATGGCAACAGTGTAAACTGGACCACTGACAAGAACTGGGTCCTATAGTCCTTTACAGTCAGTGGTCTCCACACCTTTTGGCACAAGTGACCAGTTTCATGGAAGACACTTTTCCACAGACTGGGGGAATGAAGATGGTTTTGGGGATGATTCAAAGAAGGGTGCAGTCTAGATCTTTCACACACACCCCGTTCACAGCAGGACTCATGCTCCTAAGAGAATCTAATGCTACAGCTGACCTGACAGGTGGAACTCAGGAGGCGACACATGGGGACTGAGTGTAGACACAGGTGATGTTTTACTTCCATCTCCTGCTGGGAGACCCAGTTCCTAACAGAGTGGACAAGTATCAATCTGTGACATGGGGTGGGGATTGGGGAGCCCTACTTTAAGTTACTCATGGGTTATAAAGTCAGACTCAAGCAATTTTACTAGAAATTCTAAACATTTCTGAGATTAACCTGTTTATAATGTAAGTAAATCCTATCTCAATATTCCTAAACTACATGTAGGTTAACTGCTTTGAAAACAGAAATATTAAAGGGCATCATAGCAAAATGGGTATAGTGTGGTCTTCAACAAGTTTTCTTACTTAAGACCCTGTTAAACATTCTGTGCCAAGAAATCAAGGAAAAGGGTTAATTACGGTGATAAAAAGACATTGCTTGAGAATTGTCTGAGAGGCGCAGTTATGAGTAGGAATACTTCCATTTGACAATCCCTTCCTTTTTAGTGCTACTTAATTTTCCTACTTTCTTTTAGTCTAAAATATGTCCAGGGATTACCAACCTTCTTTAAATGCATGTAAATCTAGACACAATTCAGACCAAGGTAATGGTTTTTTCCAAGTCAAATATTCAAAGCACTGTAAACAAAACACTAGCTTATTTTGGGGGAAGAAAAAACAAAACACTTCCCATAACCAGGAAGTTTTAAAATTCTTTTTGTGTTGGATGAAACGTGCTAAAATAATATAATGCTTAACAAGAAAACATTTAGTTAATATACTAGCTTATTCAAAAGAAGTGCTTCACCTTATACTTAAAAATTATGTTAATTAAATAGGATACTTTTAAGGCCTCTGACTCAAAAATCAGCTTCCTTAAAATAAGTTCACTTAGAAAAACTAAGAATCTAATCTTTCAGAAATTATTAGTCATCTTTCTGCTACGACAAATGTGAATACTGCAACGTACAATGAATGATAACAATCACATTCAAGTAGTAACATTTTTAATGCTAAGCTCTAGATCATGCTTCCAGCTACTGAAACTGTATTCCACTGTTATCAAAACACCAAAATGTTGTACCACTAAACACTGATAGCAAAAGCTAAGAGCTGATGGTTAGCAGTTCCAAGGATTTTGTTTTAATGTCCTTAAGATTCCTAGAGGGCTAACCATGTAAACTTCTATTTATTTTTTAAAGTGCTGCAAATAAATGTGTCTCATCACATAAAAGAACCTAATTCTTTTGATGTAAGTTTAAGAAGGCCACCTGACTTACCAAAATTTAAAACAGTCACTCTGTTGCTTAATCGTACATACTCCCCATTGTGACTTTTTTCAGAGACATACACTATGTTTAAGCTGGGGCAACTTGCAACACCCAAGTTTTAATTCCTACATGAGACAGAAGGAATAAGTTAGACAAGCAAGTTAGGAATGGGCACTTATGGGCACATGTAGATAGGTATTCATTCATTCCTGATGATGATTTTGCTGGGACATGGAACACTCAAATGGCATGACATCATTAGTTCTTAACAGGGTCAAGCTGACCAGCAGCCAAGCTTCAAAAGTTTAGAAGTCAATCATGGACCACTAACAGAAGATGCAATGGATTAACATCATCATAAGGCTAGCACATCATTCCTAGGGGTACTAATTTTAACTCCTGAAATCTCTCTACCCAGGTGTGCATATTCACAGCATTATACCTCATCCTTAATCTGAATAGGAAGGAAAAGAAGGGTTGGGATGGGAAAACACACTAGTACTAGCAGTACTAGTGGTTGAACCCAGGGCCTTTGCTCTGAGCTGGATCCCTAGTCTGTATTTTATTTTTTGAGACATGGACTTGCTAAATAGCTCAGGTTCGCTGGTACTTGTGATCTTCCTGCTTCATCCTCCCAGAGTGTTGGAGCCAACTGGAAAGCACAATCTTTATTCGGTTTGTCACTAATATAAATTAATTAAAGAGTTCTTGAATGACAGATAAAACTGCATGAATAGCAAGCGTTTCATTCTGCTCCAGTGTAAACTTAGAATAGTTTTTTTTAATCCTGCTGCAAGCACTAAATCCAATACTTTTCAAAATTCCCAAGATGAGAATTTACTCACATTAATAATTTCAAGTTTAAAAAGCTCATAAAAAATAACACCTTAAAATCTGTGAGGCCTACAAGCTTAAGTTTAGAATGAACATAAGGTCAGTTAATTAGTCTTTAATAATTAATCTACAATTTAATGCTTCATTTTGAATTTTCTATCAGTACTGAATTTCAACAAAGAATTTAAAAAGTCAGTTTTGAAACTAATATGACTATCATTGTCCACCTGAATGAACCATCCAGGTAAAAGATTCCCCGAACATTTCACAATATGTGAGCAAAACATTTAATATGAAGGTTTTTAACATTGAAAAATACCAGTGTTCTACTTCTATTTGTTAAATGAATAAGAAATCCATTGTAGATGATACATATCCAACTTTAAAGTGCCAGGAATTTACACTGTGGAAACATCAAAAAAATGCCTGGTACATTACAAGTCACTCAATAAATACTTGTTGCCCAAAAGAACATCTAGATCTAAAAATCAAGCGAATGTCTCACTATGTAGTTCAGGCTGGCTTCAAACTCATAGCAATTCTATCTCAGCCTGCTGAGTGCTGGGGCCCAGTAGTATTTTTCTTGATTTGGTTTTAAATTTCTTTATTTTCTAGGGAAATAAGATATAAAAACTATCTAGAATCAGATGAGACAGTACAAAGAGATTTTCATATCATATTCACTAGTACATATCATGATTGCCAAACATTAAGTATGTAAGCTCACAAGTGCTATTTTTAAGGCTCAGTAAAAGAATACTTTCAACTTATATTGACCATAACTTGTAATGCCTAAAACAGCTAGATCCATAAAAAGTACTTAAGAAATGTCATATGATGATTTGAGGCATACTTTGTGAATTTTTTCTTAAAAGACCTTTTCTACTACATTGTTCACTTTAATACTCCTTAATTTTACATGACCACTTTCACCAAGTGAAAAATGCCAAGAAAATACAATGGAGCTATAAGTGCTCTAAGGTATACCATTGGTTTCTTAATCAGAAATGAGAACAAGGTAACAAACCTTTATAAAATTAAGCTTCTTTACATTGTGTGAAATAATACTTAACACATTACAATTTAGCATCCCTGATCTTCAGAAGAGGTAGAAAATTTTATCTGGAAGATCTTGTAGTGAAGCTAAGTTTTAGAGAGCATACTAGCAAATGGCTACACTTCTGTTATTAGGATGAAGCAGAATTCTGAGAAAGCTGAATAAGGCAAGGATTTAAAAACTTTCATATTTTGGAAGTGAAATAAATGACATCAATTACTTTAATACTGTTCAACAGTCAAAGATCACAAATAAGCAAAGTGCTAACTTGCAGAAATGTGGAATGTTCAAGAGCGTTAGTAGAGGGATACAGCTAGCAGAAACACACACACTATTCAGGTATGCAAAAGATCTTACAAAAATTAAACCAAAGCATAGCATTACCACTTTACATAAAGACTGTTTTTGAAGGAAGTACTCTTAACAAAAGCTGGGGAAAGGAAATTCCCCCAGGCAAATCTGTATGTAAAAAAAAAGCAAAAATGCAGTGCTCAAATGTCAAGGAACCTCAATTTAAAAAGCATACCCTGCTTAATTTAAAAATTGTATCAATGTGACAAAGACCAATACATGAATTACATTAAAACATGAGGCCCGCGGTCTTTTAAAGCTTTAGTAAGCTGCTTCAGGCACCTTTTCCTTGTACATTCTACTTTCGTACACTATAATCTTAAAACAGACTCTCCCAGGTCCTGTTTTAGATAACATTCTCAAGGAATAAACATACCCCTGTAAAAATTGCTTGCTGTGTACTTATAAATCTACCAAATTGCAATATAAAATCAGTTTTGACAATTCTGCGTATTTTCATTAGATGAATCAATTCATTCAGAAGCTATTAACTCACTAAGAGTTATTAAGAGGAATCAATTACTGGAGACACTGTGGTATATGTCTAGTGGCTTCACATGCAGCCTTTCACATTATCTGACATGTTTTCTTCTACAAGTTAAAGCTGCTGGGTGCGAGTTTATAATACATTTTAAAATCCAGTCTTCAGGTCAGTGTCAGTAGGTGGCAAGGACATCTTCTGTCACCCCAGCAGAAAGATGGCATGTATCACCACTGTAGACACACATCTGTAAACTTGCACACTAATTTTAATCTTAGCAAGGAATTTCAATGTCTTAGTGGTTTAAGTTAAAAGAATGGTTCAAGCATGTGTCACGTTGTATTTTAGGGTTACAAATAGCTTATTGGAAAATCCAGAGCCTTCTGGATCTGTGAGGTAGTAGGCTTCAACCCTCATCATGCATAGATCACACTTCTCCAAAGTTGGTATGGCCTGTCTCCTTGGCATGCTCCCTTGCTTCTGCTTGTCCAGTTAACCCCTTCTGACACACCATGCATCTTAGGGTGAAGTGGTTCACATCAGTAAACTGTCTCTTTCTTCTAGCTTCATCTGCTAATTCCAGTGCTTGTACAAGAACAATATCATCATTACTGGAGAAAATGGTCAGAGGTGGGGTATCAGGATCAGGAAAGTTACGCTGAAGTGGATCATAGTGGATGCCATCATAGATAAGCAGAACCCTTTTGGAATATCCTGCATCTTCCCCAAAACGATCAATTCTTACTGTCTGAGTGTCTACTACACATATTTCACATTGATAAAACTTAGATAAAATTGATATCTCAATTGCTCCCCCCCAAGTATCATCCCTTTTGATCCAGTCACAGTACTCTTGATTTGTTTTTCCCAGTATTGCCTCGCTATAGAAGTCTGGATCACTTGCTACAATTTGTGCTATAAGGCGTCTCATCTCCGGGGCACAAGCTGGATTCAAGACTCCTCCTTCAACGACATAGTACACACTGGTAAAGAGGCAAGAATTGTCTGCTGGGACCACGGTTCTGGAAAGCACAGGCAAAGGTTCCCTGACATAACTAGAAGCACCATGATTTGTAAATGCAGATGGAGTTTTGGGTCTGGTTTGGTCTTCTTCAACAATCAGCATGTCGCCTGTTAAAATAAAACAAACCCAGAACTGCAAAGAAATGCTGGATGAAATTAGGGTTCACTAGCCAAGTTCATAAGTTACAATGAGAAGGAGTTAAAGCATAAAGTAGGGCGAATCCAACTTTGCAAACGAGTGACTAGTGGCATTTTTTGTTTACCGAGTCTTCCTAAAGATAAAAAACAAAGAACAGAACGTTTCAGGTTGCATCCCCATTTAGTGAGGGGCCTGGGGCATACAGCGTCATACTTAACATGACACATTTCAAAAAACAAGATTTCCTTATATGCTGTCTGCATTTAAAAGCACAAATCTTCCAGAAGGTGTTCACCATACAGTAGGCCACTAGGGGGTTCTCCTCCTCCTAAAACGTAACATGTCTACTCAACGTTATGTTTACAGGGGTCCTTACCCCCAAGAACAAGACACTTTTAATTATTACGCTGATGTTCAAGTTCTAATGCTGGTCAGAAATAACTGTTGTTGATTAGAACTTGAAAGAGCCTTTATTGAATGTTTAAAGCTAACTGGAAAATGAATATATCTGTCAAATTAATATATGAAGGATCCTACAAAATCAAGAAAGGAAAGAAAAAGTGTCCTACACCCTTAGATCTGCCGCTCAATGATAAAGACCATCGAGACAGAAAACACAGGTCCTACATCCCTATCATTTTGAGTATGCAGTGGAAACAAAATGAATGAGATAGTTTTAAGGTAAATCTGGAAGCCAGTTGGGGAAAACAGGGCTCCAGGGCCTTGGGCTTTTCTGTCCACCTTGCCTAGAGACAAGGAGTTGCGAGACACTTGCCCGACTCTGTCAGCGCTCAATTACCCTCCCCTTAGTCCCAAGGCGCCCACATGATCCAAGCCACCCTGCCTGGACTGGGTCTCGGTTCGCCAGCCCACTGCCTCCCAGGACCCCCGCCCCCACCTCGTCCCCGCTTCCCTTACCTGACTGGATGGGCAGGTCTCCCAGGACTGTTTCCCCGTTGCTGAGATCCAGGCACTCGGGTGGGAATCCGACGAGGATTCGCTGACCACCAGGAGCGATTCCGGTGATGGCTGCAATTTGGCCCTGGAGTTCCCGCAGCCGGGTCCGACTGGATAGCCCCTGCAAAACATGGGTGCCATCCTTGGCCTTGCAGCGGAGCCGCCACATCGTGTCGGTCCGGCCGCCCGCAGGCCAGACACCGGTCGGGCCAGCTTTGGCGCCCGAACCAGGATAGGAGATGCCGCCGGGGTAAGCAGCCTGGGGATGGATTCCAAAATGGCCACCTTTGGAGGAGCCAAACATCGCGATAAGTTGCCGGTGGGGCTACAATTCTCGCGATAGTCTTGTTTGGCGCCTGCCTTTACTACTTTAAGAAGCGCGAACTCTTTTAAAGAGACAACTGATATTTCCGCCCACTTCCAGGAGACAGATTGAAGAGGTCTCGGTTTTCGTATGGTGCAGCTGTTCTTGCTACCTGGAGAGCGAGTGCAGGACTCTCCGCGTGGGTAGCATATATGCTCAAAGGAAAAGGGCGGGGGAAGGAGTTCCCGAGGCAAGCAGAGTGGAATGTAATAACCTTAAACTCGGGTCGGAAATCATTAAACCCGGACATCCAATGACGCCGCGGGAAACATAGTTCACGACGCAAGCGCATGCCAAAGATGACCAGTGAGTCAAACGGTTGTCAAAAACAATCAGAGCCTCGTGACTGGATTCGCTGGACCAAGCACTGACTCACTGGGGTAAAGGGGGCCGGGAGACTAGTGTTTCCACTCCCTTGGGACTGTACCTTAAAAACGTCCCTTGGCCACCTCAGAACGCACACTGTGAGGTCACAATTGGGTCCGGTCAATGCTCACTCAGGCGGTAGCCGTTTCAAGAGGGGTGTGGAGGAATAATGCGTGCCTTCCGGAGTACAGTTCAGCTTCTGGGATCCCAGACATGACGCCGACTTCATTCCTGCCTGCGGTGTAATAAATACTTACTGTATTCTAGAGGTGGGGCCTAGGACAGGTTACCAATGAATTTCATAGCAATGTGATTATGCCAGGGTCAGGGGCTGTTTTCACCCCGTCACCCAGAACACGACTCTGCCTTGTAAATAAAGTGTTCAATCATTGCTTACCGAATGGATAAAGTGTATAGGCACAACAGGGGCAACTATAACACTGTAGGAGTTGTGAAAAGGGGGCGATAACTCTGAGTTTGAACTATGTTGAAGGATAACCGAATCCCCAGGTTGAAGGAGGAGTAAAAATATCCCTGAAATTATCAATAGACTCAATCATCAAACCATCCTGCTGGGCAGCTATCAAAAGTGTTGTTCGTCTGGAATGTGCAAAAGCCTCCACCTGTGACTATATCACATGAAATCTCTCCATCTTTTCCTACCTTTCATGACTCAGTTTTCTGCTGGTGCAATTTTGCTTCTTTGTTCTTCAAGATGACTGTAACAGATGATATAGCTTGGGTAGGAAGGGAGAAAGGAAGACGGTTAGAAGCCTGCTAGTTGATATGAACAAGTCCACGACAGCTCATAGTTCTAGCTGGACAGCTGATTTATTTACACTTCTGATCTGTGGGAAAGAAATTGCAGACACCCTAAAAGCAGCTTAAGTGCCATGGAAAGGTAACAAAAGCTTATGTTTCAGTTTATGGATCTGTAGATCTAACAAGGTCCAGCCGGGATTCAGGAATGCAAGTGTTAATCTTGGCAATAAACTCACACCCCCGCTAGACAGCTACTTAGTAGTGTGCTCTCGCGAGAATATGGAAAAAAAAAAGCAAGGCTTTTATTAACCCCGCCCCCAGCCCTGTTAGTTACCAAGCAACAGTGCAGCTAACCTTAGCCCGGCCGGGAGACCTTCCCATCGGTCTTTCTCCTGCACTGCGAGGTCCTCCGGCGCGAGCCTGGGTCGGCGCCGGCGTCTGGAGCCCCGCCCCGTGGGCCCTGCAGGTGCTCGATTGGCGGATGGCTGATTCTGCCCAGGTGCGGGCGACGCGCGGTGGGCGGGGCCGGGCGGGACCACGTGACGAGCTGGGACTTCTAGCCGGCCCCGGCCGCAGGCTGTCAGCTCGAGTCTGCCGCGTTACCGGGGCAGCGCCGGGGCAGTGCCCGGAGGATTTCTTAGGAGAGATCCTAGGGTGAGCGACAGCAGCGCAGCGCTTGTCGGTCTGGGCCGGCGGGATGAAGGCGCTGGTACCGCTGGGAGGAGGTCCTGGGCGGCGTTGCCTCGCCCTTTAGGGAGAACCAGCTTTGGGCGCTGCCGGGTTTGCGTAGCTCCTGAGAGCGGAGCGACAGCTGGTGTTAGGGCTGGAGAATTTGTGCGGTCAGTGGAGGAACGGTGCGAGGTTTCCGAAGCAGTGGGACCTTGTGTCCTTGTTAAATGGGTGTGGGGTGTGAGCTCGGGGCTCTCGCACCACTTCGTATCAGGACTTACGCCTCATTTTGCAGGTAACCTAGGGGAAGTCATTTACCTCCTCGGCGACCTGTTCCTGCTTTAGACTGATTCCTAGGGGATAAGTAGGGTGAATGAGAACACTAGAGGAGAAATGGTGACATGCTAGGGTTGTCTCGGGGTTCCTTTGAGGTGAACGCGATTTCCCTCCCCTCCCCACTCTCATTTTTCCTTTAGGGCTGAATCTACCTTTGGACTGGACTTAGTTTCTTGATAATGAACTTGATCTAGTTCCACCCCCAATGAACCCCTAATTGCCATCACTGTTCTCCCCAGATTCTTAAAACTAGGAGGTCAGGAAGAAAGGTGGGTAGACCACTTAATTCGATTAACACGCTTTCAGTCTGTAAAATACGAAGTAATAATGGTAGCAAAACCTGCCTTGTGAAAGGATTATTGGAGGGATTTAAGAGCTAAGGTCTATGAATGTAAACTCCTTAGTCAGCAAATAAGTGCAAAGTTTTGGTGCAGCCCTCTCTGTTGGTGAGGAAACAGTGGGCTGAGGAGGTTCTGACTTGTTGGGAGGCAGGTAGCTGGTGCCTGGAAGAAAGAGGAGTGGCCTTGATTCTTGGCTGGGGTTCTGTCGAATATCCCACTCTGATCCTTTGCACTGAGCGTGTTGAGGAACTGGTTCCTTCCCTTCCTTCCATTCTTTTTTTTTTTTTCCCTCTCCTCCCCCCCTCCCCTAGGCACCTTCTGAAGAGCTACCATGTCTGGGAATGTCTCGTCTCCCACAGAACCTGGCAGCAACAGCCATGAAACCAAATCCACAAATCTTCGAATGTCAGACAAGAAATGTTGTGAGTCGGGGAAAGAGGAGGGACTGCCATCTCTTGGGGTTTAATCCTGGGAATCTAGTCATGATCTTAGGCTCTGCTGTTTAGTGGGAATAAGAAATAACTTTTATGGGAACAAAGTTTCCAGGGAGCAGTTTACTATCTAAATCAAGTGGACTTAGTGACATATCCAGCAGTTTGGGAGGGGTCTGCATACTTGATTGACATTGGGATTTCAGTGTTATGGTCAGGTGGAGTGACAGTGCAGGAGTTTCTTGGGGATGCTTTATCTTTTGGGCAAAGTTCTGGGAGGGTGCTGCTCACTGTAGAGATTGCAGGTAGGAGGCAGCAGTACTGCCGTATTCCTACAGGCATCTAGCGAATGAGTTCTGACTTCCTGTGACTTCTGTTTCTTCATCATCTTTCTTTCATATCAGTTTTGCCTTTGTGCTTTGCACACTTGCACAGGAGCTTTTCCCTGCTGGTCTTATAGACAGAGACAGGAGGAGATGGTGGCAGGAGATGAAGCTTCATTTCCTGACCCCTTGCATCTATATTCCTACCTTATCATAGGCTGTGGAGCTTCCCAAGAGGCTGGGATATCCTCTAGGAATGCCAACTCTTGCTCCTGCTTTTAGATAGCACCTTTCCTTTGGAACCATATCAGCCAATTTTTCTCTGTCTGTCTGTCTGTCTATCTACCTATCAGTCAATCAGCAGGTAGAAGCAGCCGCCTAGTGAGACCAGGAATTGTCTCATGCTGAAAGCTGTTCCCAGGGCCTTGACCTTGATGTCATGCTCTTGCGTCAATCTCATGATTAACGATGACCGTCTCTCTTCATCTAGCATCATGAGGTGTGCTGGACAGAAGCAGCTGGTTTGGATGTGATAGTGAGGTTGGCACACCTCTACAGTTTGAGTCTCCTTTCTCTGCCAGGGCACAAAGCCAGGCACCAAGGGCAAAATGGCCTATGAGAGGTAACTAGTTCATATGATGCTTAAGAGTACACTCTAGTCAGATTGCCTGGGCTTGAAACTATTTCCTAGCTGTGTGCCTTGAATGAGTTGCTTATCCTCCTCGTGTCTCCCTTTACTCCCTTTTCAAAATAGGGATACTAATGTATCTTCCCCAAGAATGAAGATTAAATGAATAAACACAGGAAAACTAGCACAGGTGACTATCTGCCTCCTGTATTTATTCCTGAAACTTACATAAGTCTAATCATACTCAAATGCTATGCTTGAAGCTCATCATCTCTTAAAAGAGTCCTGTGAAGAACTGTTCTCCCTTCCCCGGGAAAGAATGTGGTCTCTTGTTTGACAGTATTGTAACCCAAACTTGGAGATCTGGGATGCCACGCTTCATGTAGATGTACTTTCTTTACTAGGATTATTGACCCAAAAGAGAGCAGAGGGCTGGGTGTGGTAGCAAATGCCTATAATCCCACTCTTTGGGAGCCTGAGGCAGGAAGATCACAAATTCCAACCCAGCCTGGGCAATTTAGTGAACTTAGCAAGACCTTATCTCAAAATTTGAAAAACAAAACAAAAGTCTGGGGATGTAGCTCAGTGTGAAGGCCCTGGGTGCACTTCCCAGTAACTTCCCATTCCTCCTGGCAAAGAACAGCAAGAACTAGGGACAGGGCACAGCTGATCATCGTGGGTGTTTGTGACTGCAGGATATCCCATGTCCTGGCTCTGGCTTCTCCACATCACCTGCCTTTCTAACTTTTTAAAATTTTTCTGCTTCGAGGCTTTTAATGAAGGAAACAGTAATCCCATGTCTTTCAGGTTTATTAAACTGTCATTCCTGATCTGAGCTCTGCTTTCTTTCTGAGCTCCATATGCTTCTCCAAACTGCTTGTTCTCCCCAGCTGAGGATGTCGGGTTGTTTTAAAGCTGTCGCCATTTGTTGACCCTACTTTCCTCACGGTGGGACTGTGACACTGTGACAGCTGTGGTCAAAGGAAAATGAATGATTATGAAAATGTTTCCTTTTGCCTGCTATGTTTGGAGACATAACTTGGATTCTTTTAGACATCTTCTGGTATATTGGGGACAGAAGATTCATTATTATACTCATTTCTGCTGCCTTTAAAAGTTTTTAATATATTGTGAACATCTTTTCCTTGTTGGTAAATTCATATTGCCCGGATTCTGAGTATTGTGGAAAATGTACCTTAGTATGGGCACCCTGGCTGCCACTCAGCTGTTAGCCCTTGCTGCTAATTACACATGTGTTGGCTGACTCTGAGTCTGAAAAGTAATGAAGAGCTTATGGCTGAGGAATGGCTTTAGGGGACCAAACCTCCCAAGTAGTATTGCTGGAACATCAGCCTCCCTGGGGCTGGGGCCAGAGGGAGGCCTGGCTGAGCAACGTCAAGGTGAATGCAGGAATGTGGGGAGATTACATGCTTTTTCTCTTCTTTTGTTTGGATATTTTAAGTAGATCTGTAGCAGGCAAGTTCCTGTGTGTGCCTTTTCCTAATTAGAGGAACAGCACATTCATGAAAGATTCAAACCCAGAAAGTGAAAAGTGAAAAATCTTACAGTTTTTCCCATCTTTGCTAAGCGTTTGATTCTTTTAGACAATCTTACCGTGATGTGAACGTAAATTTATACTATATGTATTCTATTCTGCCATTTCCTTTAAAAGCTTGTTATATTATAGACTGTTTTGCATGTTGGTACATCCAGATTTACCTCACTCTGCGCTATATGGATATGCTAGTTTCTCACGTTTAAATTCTTTCTGTTTTTCACTGTCACAAAGATTGTTGCAGTGAGCATCCTCACACCTTAGTATGTTAGTATCCACAACTGCCTTTACAGAAGTAGATATAAGAGACACATTGGAAATGTTAATCACTATTACTGATTTGCACTTCAAAGAAGTTCTATGTTATCCTCAGTTTCCTATTTTAAGATGTTTTCTGGAAGGTGAACATTGTCAGTTAAACCTATGCACTGGTTAACCAAAGTATTGTTTTTCTAGTATTTAGCAGCAGTTGTATCAACTTGGTTATTTCATGCCCATCAGTAAATAACAGGAAATATCAATCTTTATGACTTCTGCTGAGTAAAAATGTTACTTAGGAAACCTACTCTATGGATGCAGATTTCATAGTAGGAGGCCCCTTTGCAAGGAATGCTGGAAGAAGACTTTGCCCATGCAAAGGCTGGGACCCTTGCTTTCACAGACCATCCTTCCAGATCAGGATAGAGAAGGTGATTTGGTTTACTGTGGGGTCCTTTGGTCAGGTGCTGTCATGCGGCTGGAGAGCTGGCAGCTATGCCTGAATGGGCAGTCATGAGACCAGAAGTCCAGTCAAGAGCCCTGACCTTGACCTTCTGTTGTAAGACTGTGTGCAGAGCTCTGAACTTCTCCAGGCTTGAGGTTTTCCACTTATTTGAGGAAATTTGTCAAGCCATGTTTTATCTAAGCATGCTTATGAAGACAAAATTAGTCTGCTTCAGAAAACAAGTTGAACTTTTTGTAAAGAAGGCAGAATTTCAAGATTAAAACAGGCTTGTGTTGTATGTCAGGAGATGGTCTTATGGTATCTTTGAAATAGTTGGTGTGAAGTATCTTCCGTTCAAATTAAGATGGCGGTGGTGTGATTTTGATAGGACAAAATGTTCCTAGTTTTGCCAGTGTGCTAGTTTGGGATAGGAAGTCCAGTTTAGTTTTACTCCTGAAAATGAGAATCTTGGTGGTAGCAGGTGTGTGTGGGTGCGTTCTGGGCCGAGAGAGGAGGTGTGGCGCAGGAGGGTAGGGTGTGGTGTCCCTCATTACTGGATGAGCTTTTGTTCCTAGCATGATCTGTGCAGTGCGGTAAACACAGAGCAGCTGGCACCCTTGTTGCCTTCTGAGCAACTCCCAAGTATGAGTTCACTTTAAACTTAAACTTGGGGGCAGGCGGGTAACAGGTCCTGGAGGGAAAGCGTCTAATGGGCTGGAAGGCCCAGGAGTTAGCAGGTGTAGAAGGTGATTAGCCACATCCTGGGGGACTGGGAAGGATGTGCACTCAGCTGGAGAAACTGAAGACTCAGAGGATTTTACTACTTGAGCCAGAGGCACAGTACATCTGCCCACTTGAGGTCAGTGACCAGGGATTAATGGCCTGGAGATGACAGGCTGATGTTTGCTTGCCTTTGAGCTTCCCGTTTGGACGGATATGAGAATCACTCCTTTGCTTCATTACCTACCCTGGAGGGGCTTCTGCTTACTGGCAGGTTTTGTCCATGTGCCCAGGGGGTAAAGGACTAGAAGCCCTTCTCTTTGGCCCTTCCCTCCCAACAAAGGCCACTCTGGCTTCCAGATACTTGCTCACTACCCTTATGAAACTCTTCCATCTGGGGCTGGCTGGCTTTCTCTTGAGGCCCTTCTCCTCACTTCTCCTTTGAGATCTTTTAACATATCTTTCTCAAAGGATAAAAGGCAGATTTCCCTCTCAGGCATTTCCATTTTACTGGATTTTTTTTTTTAACAGGGTCACTTTTTGCTTCCAGAGAACCAGCCACAACTGTAGGGCCCCTTCGGAAAGGAAAGTGGTGTTAGACTAGAAGGTCAAGGTGTTTCTTTCCCTTTCCTGCCCTGTGGTATGTCTTCTGGCTGATGCCTACTCCCCATGACCTCATTTTTTGTCTTGGTCCCAGGAAAGGGGCAGGCAGCACTGTGTCCTTGGTGGCAGGATGGTCAGGGAGGAGCATCCTGGAGGAGGAACCTCTTTTTATGGCAGAAAGCTGTTAAGGAAGCACTTAGTCTAGATTCCAAAATCAGCTCTATGCTTCACTGCTAGTATGCCTTAGGGCCTCTGAGCATCTAGTTTGCCTCACCTTCTGCTGAAACTGAGCTTTGTGAATGTGCATTCCTGAAACAGGTTACTAAGGGGAGTGGACCAGTGATCCTGCTTTTATAGAGACCATTGAGGCTTAGCTCCACAGGGGGCTTCCTGAACCCTTCAGGCCTGTGTCAAGTAGGATTTGCCTACTAAATCTCACTATGATTTATAGAAATTCCCACTGAAGGAGTTCCTGGCCTGAGTGCAGACGTTAAAATGACTTGAGGCAAGTTCTTTCGCACTAGAGAGGTAATTCTTTCATGGCTGTGAAGGAACAGTTGGGACCCTCAGAACAGAAACCCTATTGGATCCATTTCACAAGCCAGCTCAGTTCAGCATAGATAGAATAATGGCCGTATCATTTTTGTGTTACTAGGTTTTCTCATGGTAAGGAGGGTACCATGGTTATTTCCTTCCCAATCCTTACCACTGTACCTCTTCTATCTTTGGTAGCTCTGTGAAGACCTCAGGCATATGGAAAGTCTTAGTCTGGATACTTCTACAAATCTGCACAACCTGTTCTATTTCAAGAGCAATAGGGAAATAGAAATTTTCCCTTTCTAGCCTTAGTTTGCCTTTCTTCCTGAACCTCTTTGCCCTATTAGTTTATAAGGATTAAATGAAATTATGAGTTTTCTAGAACAGTACGTAACCCTTACTAGGCCTGTAGTCGTTTAGTTCTATTTTGTTGCACTTCCAGCATGGGCCTCCTACATGACCAACTCTCCGACTCTCATTGTTATGATTGGCTTGCCAGCCCGGGGCAAAACCTACGTGTCCAAGAAACTAACACGCTACCTCAACTGGATTGGGGTCCCTACCAAAGGTAGGTGCAAGTCATTCCTTGAGAAGGGAATCGTTAGTTCCTGGATCTTGGGGAGACTAATCCTCCCCAACATCAAGGTTAATAGAATATTTCTGCTGGAAGTAGTGGTTGCTTCTTTTTTTATTGGGTGATCCCAGCTCTATCTTTTCCTGGCCTGGGCAGGCTGGTCTAGTTTTGAGGGAATGCCTTTGGCAGGTGTATTGAGAGTGAATGAGAACGGGGCTTTGCATTTTGTGAAACCCTTGCACGTGCATCCTGTTATCTAAACTTAGCAGCACCCTTAGAAATTGAAACTTGGACCACCTAAGACTTGTCCAGGTCTTGGGAGTCAGAACATGAATCCAGCTCTTTTGACTCTTAATCTGGCATGATAGCCAACATGCTGTGGTGCGTTTTGCATCCCCTTGGCTGCTCTGACATTGCATCAAGAGATCCCCTTGGGTGGGCCTTGAGTTGTGTTTCCCACCCTCTCCCAACCTCTCATGTTGTGCTGCTGAAGGATTTGGGTATCTTTTGCAGTGTTCAATCTTGGGGTATATCGGCGAGAAGCTGTCAAGTCCTACAAGTCCTATGATTTCTTTCGGCATGACAATGAAGAGGCCATGAAGATTCGCAGGTGAGTCTTTTTTAAGGCTGATTCCAGGTCAACTCTTTCTGGACCATCATGATCTTGGATGTGATAGGATTTTTCTCAGTAAATAGCTCATGGGCATTCTAAGTAGAAGTTACTCGATCAGCAGATCGCATTGAGCTTGGATGGGTAGAAGACTAGGGCTCAGAGAGTTGCTTGTGTGATAATAGGGTAAGCCTGGTGTGTGCATTCGGCTCGGGATGGAGGCACAGAACAGTGTCAAAAGCTCAGTGGGAAAGTTGAAAGACTGAGGAAACTAGGAAGGATATGACTCCTGTGGCAGCCCAGCTGTTTGACTCTGGCTGTGTTTGAACTTAGCTCTTATTGCTGCTGTCCTTTGCTTCTATGGTAGACAGTGTGCTCTGGTAGCATTGGAAGATGTTAAGGCGTATCTCACGGAGGAGAATGGGCAGATTGCGGTAAGCCTTACCTGCTTCCTCCGCTTCTCAGTCTTCACCCCTTTACCCCTCAAGTCTGCCTTGCTGGGGTTCCATTTCTCTGTCCCCATTCATTTACCCTGTGTGCTTTCCACCCAGGTGTTTGATGCCACCAATACAACCCGAGAGAGGAGAGACATGATTTTGGACTTTGCCACACAGAATTCCTTCAAGGTAGGCTCTAACTCCATATTGGAGGGAAAAGCTTGAGTGGGGGTAGGGGTAGGAAGAGATTTGAATGTATTTGATTTGGGTGAGGATGGGATTGGATATCTGAGGCTCCTCTCTTGAGCATACCCTCAGTCCTTGAGTAGTTTCTTTCAGATCCTTTCTTAAACCTTCAGCCTTTAGTTTGAGGCCCAGGACATGTGGTAAGAGCTACTTTTTAAATGAGGAGGCCTTGAAGGCCGTAGTGCTGAAGCATATCCTGGAAGGTGGGGTGACTGGGTGGGGTGGTGAGCGTGTGCTCTTAATTAGCCACCTGACACTTATGACTTATTTGTCGTGCCTTCTCTCCATGGCCAGGTGTTCTTTGTGGAATCTGTCTGTGATGATCCTGATGTCATTGCTGCCAATATCCTGGTGGGTGACACACTGACCTATCACTTCTCTTGTCTCTTTTATACTATGTGTGTGTTCAGGGAAATGAGAGACCAGTAGATATGTTTAATATCACAGGGAGATCTTTTCTATCTGCCAGAGTGCCATTTTGTACTTCTAAATTCTTCCCTTGGGATGAGAAACAGAGGCTTTGAGGAATAAAATAATTAGCTGCTGAATCAAGACTAAGATGTAGCCTGTGAGATCCCGGCCTTGTCTGGATGCTGAGACCTGTATATTATCCCAGATCAGGTTCCTCTTTGTCTGCCTGCTTATAGGAAGGTCATCTCCCGCCACGGTCCAATATTCTGGTCATCGTTCTGCGCATAACCTGCTGCTCACCGCATCACACAGTCCCCATCGGATGGGTTGCACTGTGACAGACAGACATCTGCATGTGATCTCAGGGAGGTGCTCTCAGCCATGTAGGGGCCGGGATCAGCTGAGGAAGAGGCACCCAGTCTTGACTCAGGCACTGGGCTGCATTCCCTGTTCTGAGTGATGAGGGAAAATTTGGCCCATTCTTTTTTCCCAGGAAAGTAGAGAAAGAGATTTGGGCCCAGGAGTACTGTCAGCTGTGTGACTGTCCCTGTCTGTCAGCCAAGGCAGGCACATGACTCTCCAGTTGTCTTTCCCTTCTGGGTTGCCAAGGTCCCCAAAGAGGGGAGGCATGCTGATTGAATGGGCAGTGCCAGTGTTCCAACAAAAAGCTTTTCGGGACCTCTCCTTTGGTTTTTAGTAGTGGCTATCTGTGTGGGGCTGGCAAGGGAACACCTCTGATTTCTTATAATGTCTGTGGCTTTAGGAGGTAAAGGTGTCGAGCCCCGACTACCCTGAAAGGAACAGGGAGAATGTCATGGAGGATTTCCTGAAAAGAATCGAGTGTTACAAAGTCACCTACCGACCCCTCGACCCTGACAGCTATGACAAGTAAGGTTCAAGGCCACAGTTGGAAGGGTTGAGACAGGAGTCTCATCCAGGACAAGAGCCTGCTCTGTCACTTATGTCCTCTGGTAATCTAGATCTGTGCTGTATGCTATTCCAAGGAGACAAGGTACGGCTCTGCGGCATTTATGTGCATTTTTTCATCAATTTTCCTCTCTATCTCAGCATTTGGAACTGGGTAGTTCTATAATGTAGGATTGTCCTGTGCCTTGTAAGATATTTGACCATATCTCTGGTGCCTGCCTACTAGATGCCAGGAATACCTCTAGGTTGTGAGGACATTACCAAATAACCCACCTAAGGGAGGGAGGCAGAATCAACTCCAGATAAGAACCATTACACCAGATCAGTAGTTCTGAACAGGGTGTTAGAGGATGCTCTTAGAGATGTCATCAGTTTTGGGTCAATTTTTAAAGTTTTGTATATATGGTTGTATATATGTGTGCGTGTGCGTGTATAAATACATATGTTATACATATAGCTATATATATATGCTATGTCACATATAGCTCATTATATATAAACACTAAGTGCTGAGTTTCATATATATATATTTTGTTTGTTTGTTTGTTTGTCTTTTTGAGACAGGGTCTTACTATGTAGTTCAGGCTGGCCTTGGGCTTGCTTTGTGGCCCAGGCTGATCTCAAACTTGCAGCGATCCTCCCAAACGCTGGGATTACGGAGGTGTGCCACGACACCTGACTGTATATATATTTTCACATACAAAGCCCTCAAGAACCTGTCTAACTCGGAAAGAAACGTGTGATTGTTGCTATTGTTACTCTGACAGTGTCCGTTGGTAGTGTATAGAGTACAGTGTGCCATGTGCTGTACTGTATAGATTAACTGGGCGTGTGTGATGTATAAGAGCTATAGCGGGATGTCCAGTTCATGAAAGTGTGTGCACTGTGGGACCTAGTACTTTGAAAGAGCAGGGCTTCAGGGTAATTAACAGCTCCATTCAAATACAAATACAGCTGGGCCGCAAAGCAAATGGTGAGACCAGTGTATGCAGCAAACTGTTAGATCACAGCAGTGCGCATTATCTGGAACCCTTCATTTTCTTCAAATGGGTTGTCCAGAGTTGTAGTATTTGGAGGTGTTCATGTAATGCAAGGTTGCAAAACCACTGCCCTAGAGGTGGTATAATAGGATATTCTTTAGGGAGCCCTAAGTCCTACATGAAAAGCGTTCTAGAGTATCAGTCTGTAGGAGTACAGTATGTGTGTTTATAGATTTTTACTTCTGGTAGTGGGGTGATATGTGACTTGCATCATTCTGTCTTTTTTTCTGAAATGTTCTCGGGAATCAACTGTTACTTTCATACTGAGGAAAATCCTGTAGAGGCCACAAAGCAGAGTGCTTCTGAGAGGCCTGGTTAGGTAGATGTAGGCAGCGGGTTGCACAGGGCCTGCAGTTCTGCTGCCTTCTCTCTCTCCTCATTGCTGCTTGATGCCATATTCTGCCCAAGTCTTGGCCACCTCAGAGCGGGCCTATGTTTTGTGTCAGATTTTGGGCTTGGGAAAAACTTGGCATCTTCTAATCTAGATGGACTGATGGGGAGCCTGCTTAGCATATTTTCTATATCGCATGGCACTGTGCAGACACTGAAGAAATGGTGTGGACCAATTAGAAGTTCAGGAAATAGTGCTTCATCTTGCTTTGAGGAATGATCCTACCATTTGGTTCTGTAAACATTGGGGATGACAAGGCAGAGGATGGAGAGGTGCCGTGGGCCTGTGAGTCACCATGGAAACCCTTTTCCCATACTCTTAGTCTCAAATTCCCTTAGCCTGGAATTTTTTTTTTTTTTCTGCTCTGTCCTAGGGATCTTTCTTTCATCAAAGTAATAAATGTGGGCCAGCGATTTTTAGTTAACAGAGTTCAGGACTATATCCAGAGCAAGATAGTCTACTACCTCATGAATATCCATGTCCATCCTCGCACCATTTACCTCTGCCGGCATGGAGAGAGCGAGTTCAATCTTTTGGGGAAGATAGGTGGCGACTCCGGCCTCTCCTTGCGCGGAAAGCAGGTGAGTGGTTGGCCAGAGGCTGGCTCTCTTAGGCTTAGAAGCAGAAGGGCATGGTGGAGGTCATCTATTTTATCCCCTGCTTCTTAAGTCCCACTGGGGCTTAGGCTGTGGTTTCAGACAGGCAAGTGCTAAATGTTTTCTTGCTCAGTGCTTTTCGCTGATTTATAATGTGGGTACCGCGGCTGTGATCATCCAGCCGTCACATATTGGGCACAGCTTGTGTTCCTAGCACTGCACAAGGTGTTCCAGTTCCTGTTCTCTTCCTTTGTGTTCCTGATGGCAAAGCAGATTACCCATTGTAGGCTAAGTTTGCAGTGTGTGTGTGTGATCTTTAATTTTTATTTTCAAACCCCAGTTTGCTCAGGCTCTAAAGAAGTTTCTGGAGGAACAGGAGATAGCAGACCTCAAGGTATGGACAAGCCAGCTGAAGAGGACCATCCAGACTGCCGAGTGTCTTGGCGTGACCTACGAGCAGTGGAAGATTCTGAATGAGATCGATGCTGTGAGTAGGAGTCTTGGATGCAGGCAGCAACTCTCAGAAGTCATGAGTTGGACAGTTTTATCCAGAAAGCACCAGAACTACCTGAGAGGAAGCCAAACCTGTGGTCATTTTGGGAGTTGAGGGAAGAAGTAGGGACAGTTGTACCCACAGCCAAGACTTCCTATCTGTGCTAGTGGTGAGACCCAAATCCGTTTCTGACCCAGCCACTTTGGGACAGGGGGAGAATGGGGCTAACAAGGATTTATGTTGTTCTTTTTTGCATATTTTCCTTGTGGGAAAAATTACTAACTGCTCAGTTCTTTAATTTCTACTTAGATCATGTGGCTAGCTACCCTGAAAAAGTCCTTCCCTAAATTTTCCTCTCTATCCCTGAGCACAAAGCAGACATTTCTTTTTCATTCCTTGCTCTCTACCCCTTTCTTGCCCCTGCAAGGTCTCCCCTTTCTTCTGTTTCCCTTGTCACTGACTCCTGCTTCTCTTATACTGTTGGTTCTGCTGGACCTTTAAGTTCTTCACAATGGTAGGAGAAAGTGGCAACTTCAGCTAGAAAAGCTGCCTCCTCTCTGCAGTGGCTGTCACCCAGAGACACCTTTGACACCCTAGTCATTTATAGTCCATACAGGGACCCAGCATAGCGCCCAGCAGGTAGTAAGACATGAGTGTTCTTTGTCTTTATTTTGGGAGGGTCAAGCGGGGCCCGTGCGCCACCTGAAGCCAGTGTGACTCCTTGCAGGGCGTGTGTGAGGAGATGACATATGCAGAGATTGAAAAGCAGTACCCAGAAGAGTTTGCACTTCGCGATCAAGACAAGTATCTGTATCGATACCCTGGTGGGGAGGTGAGTCCCCCTCCTGAGAATAACTGCCCACTTCTTGGCTGGCCTGGGGGCTCCTTTCATTTGATGGAGTGATACGATTCTGGAGGGTGCATCTAGACATCATTTCTCTTTGTACCTTTGCCTCATCCTGTGCTCCCTTCAGCTCAGGTGCTCAGATTAGGCCATGTTTATTCATGAAGCTGTCTCAGGAAAAGGGAGACAGTCACCCTGTGTGTTGGGAATGCCATCCAATCAAAGTGATCTTTTTACTTCTTTTCCCACTCTGCTTCCTCAGTCCCATCCCCACCTGAGCAGCTATTGCAGGTTCACCATTGCTGCTCTACGATGTTCAAGGCAAAAGTACATAAAACAGGGTGGCAGAGGTCTAGGAAGTTTTAGACACCTATCGTTGCCTTCAACTGTATTAAACTGTCAGAAAGAAATACTGCCTGTCCCACCATGAAGACAATATAAGCTGGATCCAAATTTCCTTTTCTTGACCTGTGGCTTTCTTGATCTTGAAAGCTGAGTATTCTTAGGATACCACAGTTGGGGCAGCTGGTAGGTGACACAGAGTTGCTGTACCCCCAGGAGGAAAGCCAGGAGGAAAGTGGTGGCCTCTGACTCCAGGACTCAGCCACCCCCTTGGCTGCCAGCTTGTGCCTGGCCCCCTACTAGGCTGCCCCCTTCCCCACACAGTCCTACCAGGACCTGGTGCAGCGGCTGGAGCCCGTCATCATGGAGCTGGAGCGGCAGGGCAATGTCCTCGTCATCTCCCACCAAGCTGTCATGCGCTGCCTTCTGGCCTATTTCCTGGATAAGGGCGCAGGTACTGGTGGTGGGGAGGGCTGGGGGACATGTGCATGGGAGAGGCCTGGGCTTGTGGCACCATGAATTCTGGCGGGTGGACCTCCGCCTCTTCTGCCCAAGTTAGCAGCAGGCTTGGAGGGGCAACTGTGTACTGAATTCACTGTGCTGCTACAAGGGCCCTGGAGGAGGGGCTGCTCAGTCCTGTTGGGTAGAGAACCAGTGTTAGTTGACGCTGCTGATAGCATCAGCAAAAAGGGGGCGAAGAGTCCCAGCTTGTCACACAGGCTACTAGGAGGGTGGCTTTGTGGAATCCTCGTCCTCCTTTGGCTTGGGGGTGAGGCAGCTGTTTCCCAGTGAAAGCACTGAAGAAGTGTACTGCTTTCTCCTTTCCTTCCCTTTCCCATCTCCACAGCTGTCAGAAGCCTGCAGCGCCAGCAATCTTTGGCTCCTTGGGTGGGCTCCAGTCTTCCTCCCACAGGGCCCTGGCTATAGCACTTATCCCTATTTTGCCTTTGAGGAAGGATCTATAATGGCTTCATTTCCTTCCTTCCCACTCAGTGGCTTGATAATTGTCTGGGGCTCAGGGGAGGAGCTGGACAACTCTGCCTGGCAGTTAGGGTAAAGGAACTGCTTGGAAAAACCTTAGACTCTCTTCTGCCATAGTGACTGTGTTCTGTAATCCCAAGACACTGCCCTCAGCTGGTCCCTCTCTTTCAGATGAACTACCGTACTTGAGATGCCCTCTCCATACCATCTTCAAACTCACTCCCGTGGCCTATGGTAACTATGTGCTCAGGGGCTGCCAGGGTCTAGGGACAGAGGAAGGTCAGAATGTGTGAGTTTTCTGGAAGCCTGGCTTCATAACCCCTGGAAACTAGAGATTTGCCATTAGTGTCTTGCACTTTGAAAGAGATGCAATTATATGTGTGCGCATTTGGGAGTATATGCACAACTCGATGGTACACTTTCCCTGCTGAAACTGAGGGGTTGTTTTCTGTGAGCTTTCTCCTGAAGGCTTCTCTTTCTTCTGTTTTCTCAGGGTGCAAGGTGGAAACAATTAACCTCAATGTGGAAGCTGTGAACACTCACCGCGACAAACCAACTGTAAGTGTCTGCCCATGGACAAAATGGCGGCTGCCTGCCGCCTAGCGTCTGTGAGGCCCCTGGCCTCAGGAGCCCTGGGGTTTCTTTTATATACAAAAGGAAAACAGATCCGGAACTCATGACCTTGGTAGTCTGCTTGCTTCTGAAAGGCAAAGATGGGAGAATTATTAATTTTTTAAGTTAGTGCCTCTTTTCTGAACCTTAACCTTGAGAGTGGGTTCCAGGAAATTCAGTTAAATGTGGGCAGCGTTAGGCAGAAGTGAAAGGCAAATCTCTCCCATCCAGATGAGCCTATGGGGCAGGTGGTTCCTTGGTCTGTCCCTGGTAATGTGTGTCATCCTCCTAAGTGAAGCTCTTCCTTGTGGGGCCCCACTTCTCTCTGGACCAGCTTTTTAGCTCCCTGGGGTGAGGTGTTCAGACCTCTTCCTGTGTGAACCCCTATCTGTGTGCAGGGAGCAGGAGGAAGGAAGCTGTCATGGTTACAAGCGTTATTTAACCTTTAAAAGCAAGCTTTGGGCATGGCTTTCATGTGTGTGGTGTCCCTCCGTTTCCAATCAGAACAACTTCCCCAAGAGCCAAACCCCTGTAAGGATGAGAAGGAACAGCTTTACACCTCTGTCCAGTTCGAATACAGTAAGGCGTCCAAGAAATTACAGTGTTGGGAGCCGGCCCCTCAAGCCCCTCAGCCCTCTCCGTGCCCTGGACATGCAAGATGGGGCCGACCAGCCGAAGACCCAAGTCAGCATCCCGGTGGTGTAACCGTGTGTGTCCCTCCAGCCCTGGCCTCCTGTCCTTGCTACTAATCACCAAGGAGTCACTTAACTTCACCACACCCCTACCCTCAACAACTCACCATTAACCTTACCACAGAGTATGAGGTGCTGTGTGTATAGACCAACTAGGCATTCTCAGCTTGAAACTTTTCTTCACCCAAAAGTAACAGAGCCAGTTGAATCTTCTAGAACAGATGCCCATTGGAGCAGGCTGGAGGAGGAGGGAAAGGATATGTGCACCCCTTATATGCTTGGCTCTTCTCTCTTTTCCCTGGCGTCTGAACTCCTTAATACATGGCTTATGGCAATGAGTGCTGGGGACACAAAGGCCCATGTCTTTCACCTTTGTCTCTTTAATGTGTGTTTTATTCACTTGACTTTCTCCCTCTTCCATCTTGCCTTTACTTGGTCCTGTGGAACACTCAGCAATATGGTATCTGAGAAGAACGGAGGGTTGGTAGGGAAAAGTCCAGGCCCCACTGATGCTTCCTGCAGTGGGCCTGTGTGGCTCTGGACTGGAGGGAGGGGGTCTTTCCTTTCCCATTCCCATTCCTCACCAGCCAGGTCTTGCAAGGGTCAGCCTAGGCTTCAGAATATCCGCAGAGTGCTCTGCAGCTTGCAAGTGAACCAAGGGCGAGAGTTGCCTCTTCATGAGAAGCGGTGTCGAGTTTTTGATACTTCGGGAGCCTCTGGCTCTGAGGGTGTGGACAGTGTCTTGGTTTGTGTTTTAAACTTGAAGAGCCATGAGTGCAGTGCTCTTTGGCTGGCAGTGAAGTAGGTGGTTCCTAGTTTTTGTCGGGTTCTCTGTTCAGTGTCAGATCTTTTACTCATAGCTTGGTCCTCTGCCAATCACTGTAAGTTTCCTGCCAAAGCCCATGACCTCAGGGGCTGTTGAGAAGGACGGCAGTAGATTTAGGTGTAACCACTGATACCTGCATACCTGGAGGCAAAAGGTAGAGCAGAGTTCACTAAATCTGTTCATTATTTCCAGTACGCTCTCTGAAAGTTAATTTCTTTGACACGAGCAAGTGGTTTTTCTTTAAACATTGCAAATCTTTGATGAATTTCATCTCTCTTGAGCTGTTCTTTGTGAATAAGGAGAAACAATCTCATCATAATGTCCTGAGGAGTGCCATGGAGTCTCGTCTTAGTGTTCTCTATTCACTTGTAATCTCATTTCTTTGTAGGGTTAGACAGGACTTGTGTACAGAAAGACCTTTTAGCCCCCTGGTGGCCCATGATGGCTTTCCCTTTCTCTCAACTGTGTATACAAAGTTTTTAATGCGTATATAGAGTTCTCATGAGATGTTTAGATGAGATACATGAGTCCTACCCGTCATCCAGGCTTTTGGAAGCAACTAGTGAAAGCAATGAGCTGTTTTCCAAGGGTCTTTTGTTTTGCCATAGAAAACCTTTCCTCATGGTTCTCAGGAGCATTCCTGAGAATCCCCTTAGATCTTCTGAAACACACACATAGTGTGTCTGGGTCTATCTGAGTCATGCTGAATACTGACTCCAAACCTCTGGCTCTGCGTCTGGGCATGTGTGTGCTTAAATTGCTTCCCTCCTGATTCTGATTCATACTCCAGGTAAAGAACTCCACCCTAGGAAGCAGGACAGAAAATTGCCAGGGCAATGGTTTCTTGGACAAAGCATGGCCCTTGGTGTTCTGACTTCTCAGTTTTGAAGAGTTCTCTGGAGTTAGGTGCTAGAGTGTATTAGGATTCTAAAGGAGTGGCCGCATCAAGGGCAGGCTGCTGTGTTTGAAAGGCTGATTCTCAGCTCTCGTCACTGAATTCCATAAGTGCATTGGGTAAAAGTTGGGTACTTTAAGGATCCTACAGAGAGGCAGAAGCTGAGATAGAAGCTAGAGGATGAAAAAAGACAAATCAAGGCATATCGTGCACACATACAAATTCTCTATGATGAATGTGACCACTGTATATTCCTAAACTGTACCAATAAACTTAATTAAAATTTAAAAACCTATAGGATGATGAAGGTGTCATCGTAAGCAAACGGTCTTGGCCTTGTGCTGGCCTAGATTCTTTTCAAAATTGTGTCCAAGTTTCGGAGTAACCTGTGTTCCTGTTAAACTCTTGCATAACATCCGTAGCAGTGTGTGTGTGTGTTTGTGTAACTTTAGGCCAGATGGGGAAAGACATGCAGAAGTAGAAGAAAAGGTCCTTGCCTAAAAATGTTATTTTAAGAGCATGCAATTTACTTGAACATTTACGAAAGACCAATGCCCAAGTCTGGAAGTGCTGGTGCTGCTGCAGAGTACAGATTCTGTCCCTAGAGTGTTCTCTTGTCCTCTGATTGTGAGACCATAAGGGTTGGGGGGTGTCTCTCCCCACATGAGAACAAGATGTGGCCCGGGAGGCACAGGTGGCGCTTTCACAAAGTCGCCTGGTGTAGCTTCACAGGGATGGTAGCAACTCTAGCCCAAATGGACATTCAGTCTTCTTGTGTGAAGTGAGAGTATTTTGTAACTAATGAGTGAGAAAGAGAACTTTGATCCAGAGACGTGGGCTTTAGGCCCCACCTCCTCTTAACAAGAAGGTACTTCTCTGACCAAGCAGCATTGAGTTAGCCTGTCCCAAATGCCACCACTAGAGAGAGGCAGGTCACCCGGTGTTCACTCTGGTCCTGCTGGCTGTTTTTCCTCTTTTCTCCTATGCTCATTTACTTCCTTCAGAAGAGGAGCTGGGGTAATCTTATTTTCTGGACAGGAAAAATTGGAAAGTAAAAACAGCCAGAATTTCAGTGTCTTTTAGTTTTTAGAGCAAAGTCCCTCCAGAGAAGGTTAGTCAGGAAGAGCGAGGATAAGGTAGAGTATAATAGAGTTCTTATTCCGGGTGTACAGACGTTCTACTTCCTGTCTTTTACTTTCTGTGCTTCCCTCCCCTTGTTACTTGAATGTATTTTGGTGGTAGACACACATTACTATGCTGTATCTGTCTCACAAATCCTAAAAGAAAGGATGACCTCCACAGTACCCTTTGTAGAAGCTTTAACTGTGTTATGGGGGAAATGGTTGAAGACTACAGTATAAAATGGGGAAAAGAATATCATAGTATTTTCTGCTTTCTTTTTCTTGCCTTGAAAGTGAATGAGAAAGCCTGAAGCAAATTTGAAAGAGGAATCTAAAATTTACTCGAGAATCCTCTTCTGTTTTTATGTCTTAATTTTCAAATTCGGATTTAGCTCTTATTGTCAGTATTGTCTTTTATTTTGGTAAAGGAATATTTTTACATTGAGTTGAAAAATAGAATAAGAAAATCATGTAGAAACATGTTTTGTGCTGTGGACGTACCCTATATCATTGTTTCTAGTTTCTGTTTTTCAAGATGTTAAGAGTTGGGGATGCAATTTATTTGTACTTTTGGGCCAAATGGTTGAATATTTTGGCAAGGATCTGGGTAATTCCCTTTGCAGTTCACTTTTGATTTTCAGACTGTGGTTTCTTTTTTTTTTCCCTCTTTTTAAAGCATCTCACTTTGCAGTTCAGTCTGGCTTTGAGCTCACTTTGTAGCCCAGGGTGGTCTCAAACTTGGAACAATCCTCTTGCCTCAGCCTCCTGAGTGCTGGGATTACAGGTGTGCACCAGCATGCCCAGCTTGTTTTTTTTTTTTCTTCTTCTTCTTCTTCTTCTTTTTTTTTTGGCATTTGAAGAAATAAGCACTTCCTTTTTAGAAATAAGTTTATCTGGGGACCCAAGATCTGAGTTCAGAGAAACTCGCTAGTGGTGCTTGGGTTGGCCCGTAACCCAGGGAAGCACGCTGCTGATGAGGGCAGCTGTAGCTGGGTGACATGACCTGAGGTACGTTCCACTGTCATGGCCAAGCCCCGAAGCGTGTTGTAGTATATGCCTTTTGAGTCTTGTACGTGCTTTAAAATGTTTTTATTTTTTAAAACCTCTAATTGAGTCAGGTTGTAACGTGGTCTAGATCTTGAACTTTCCCTAGAGGTGACAGACATTGAAATGTGTCCGGGAATTGAATTTAGACTTGTAGTGTCCAGAGGACTCTCTAGAGGAGTCTGTAAACCAGTCTGGTGTTTTCTCCTTGTCCTGAGTGGTAGTATATACACATTATAGTACTTCTCTGTCTGTCTCATCTGTCCTGCTGTGAAAAGATCCAAACACTCCACCTTTCTTTATGAGGAAGCTCTGTGTACTGTGATTTTTCTTGTAAAACAGCAGCCAGATCCTTGAGTCTCTGTAAAAGATGCCAGTTGTTCCTCACTTGTGTGGTGTCTTGTGAACTCAGCTAAGGGGATGCCTGTTCAGAGCCCGAAGTTGTGCCCTCTCTCCTTGAAGTCGTCTTCTCCAGTCCTCTGGTTCCGGGCAGGGCCTCACTGTCACTATCCATTCCCAAACCTTCTGTGTCCTGTGCTTGTCCCATTATGGAATGTAGCATCCTTTGGAGAGTGCTGCCGTTCCCAGTCTGCCACGGATATGGCTTTTATTCCCAGTCTAAGAAGCAAAAATGCAAAGGGAATCTTATATTCAAACACTGATGTGAAGAGAGGGCAAAAGCATTCTTTCTAGTAAACCTTCCACTAGACATCTGTGACCAGTATTTCCCTGCTTACAGGTTTTGTATACATTTTTTTAAAATGTTGAAGTAACAAGACCAACTCATTGTGATACGGTTTTCTATGACAGAAGCACAGACTGATCACAAACAGTGCCCTCTGGGAGGGACTGGGGGTGCTCACTGATTTGATTTGGAAATGGCTGGCTTGGGAACAGAATGCTACTGCACATTTTCTAGGCATGGTTCTGTTGAAAGTAGTGTAGATCTTCAGCAGAATTCAGATTTCATCAGTGACACAACAAAATATTTCACTCAGATCCCACTTACAGTGTGTATAACTGTATTTGAAATGTGTAAATGGGTGTGTGTATGTGTAGAATGGGCAAATAAAATTATTGAGTAACTTGAACCTACTAGGCGGCTTCTGGATTTTTTGTTTTGTAATTTGAGTTGTGTTTCCCACCCTCTCCCTGCCTCTAAACTTTCCCCTCATATTTGACAGTGACTGAGACTTGGGCAGCTAAACACATTCTCAATGTGCGTGGAGTCCATGGTGTAGGCATGGCTCTCTTCCCCCACCTTCTGGGCCAGATTGGAAGGACACCGTGGGGAATGTGAAATGCATTAGTCATTATACTGTTGGGGCACATACAAGAATTAAGAAGAAATTACACTTGATACATGGTATCATGATTCCCATTAGCTATGTATGAGTCATTACTAGGAAAAACTTAGGAGATCCTGAAGATTTAGTGGGCTTTCAAGTACACTGCCTGTTTCTGGAGAGATCATAGCCAGTGCCACAGAATGGTACTTAACCTCTGGAACAGGGGATACATGTGGAATTTCCTCACCTTTCTTATTCCTTGTTACCCTAACAAGGACCAGGAGCTCATTAGAAATGCAGGATCTCAGACCTTGTCCCAGAACAACTGAATCAGACCCTTCATTTTAGCAGCATTACCTACCTTGTGATCCACGGGCAGATGTAACAGTTGAGAAACACTGTGCTGGGGGAAGAATTTCCCACATTAAAATTTCCCACAGGTAAAAAGAATTTCCCACATTAAATCCCAGCTTATTGGTAGGAAGTTGATTTCCTCTCATGCCTGATTTCAGAAAGGACTGGGGTAGGGACAGCATCAGCAGGCAGCCTCCTCCGATCCCAGGTGGCCCTGGCGGCAGTGGCCCTTTTTTGGCATGGTCCTCTGGCCGGTGTTGCCTGCACCTTCCTCTTACCACAGGCCTCTTGACCACTTCCGCTTCATATCTTGAGTCTGTAGCTTATGGTTCAGGACTGAAAGACATGCCTGCCTGGCCCCATATGGTCGCAAGTTCTGTTTCTCAGGGAGAGAAGCCCAGGGCTGTGCCATTAGAGTTCACCTGGCTTCCCAGAGTCAAAGTGTGAGTGCAGCCACACCAGCCAGTCCGTGCATGTGTGTGGCCGTGGGGGTAAGTGGACTGGCGAGTAGTGGGGGCGTTGGGGAGGGATTCTGCTCTGCTCTCCTTTGTGCATGTCTCGCTTGTGGTGTAATAGCTTTGCCTCTCTCCCTCTTTGACTTCTAGGCAGTGGATAATGTGCTGGCTGGGCATAGGCGCCCTTCCATGGCATCCCTCACATTGTGCTCCTGATGATGTGGAGGCTGAGCCAGCTGTCTCCGAGGGACAGGATCTGCCACCAAGTCTGGGATGCCGGCTTCACTGAGCCTAGATCAGAAAGTTAAGCAGGGACTGTATGTTTGGGGTCACCATAATGGGGCCTGGAAAAAAATCACTGCATTTCTGCCCCTTATGCTAGTGGGAATATCAGTCAGCATCCTGAATCGATTAGCTTTTATCCTGTCTTTGCTGATTTTGGCCTAGGTTTGCAAATACCATTCTCTGCAGCTGTTTAACACCCTGCCTGTGACTGCACCCCTGTCTGGCTATTCTTCGCCTAAAGTGTACGTGCACCTCTTCGAATCTAGTTTCCAAGTGAGCAGATAGACTCCAGGAAACTTTCGTCATGCAATAGAGCTTGTCTTTGCTTCCACTGCAGGCGAGCAGGCTGGAGTCCAAGATGTGTGCTTCACCTTTTGCCACACTGGGGGCAAGAGAAACATTGCCGGGGGAATGGAGGGATCTGCGACACTCAGTCCTGAAACTCCTTCTGTGATGATAGATTGGTAGTGTCAGCAGCACCCTTTGTGTTTGGGAAAGTTTTTCTTAATCCAGGCCCTGTGGGACAGGATCTGACTGCAACTCCCCAAAGGACACCTGACTTTAAGCTCTCTTTTTTAAGCTATTGTATTTCTGCCTCCCCTAGCTAAAGAGGACTGCTGCAGCCTGGAGAGAAAAGTAGCCTTCCATATGCACCTCATGAAAAAGTACGGACAGCTCCTTAGACATCATTTTAGGGAGCCTTTTTGGCTTCGAGACAGAAGCAGCTATGTCCTGCAGAGGAGTCTGCCACAGAGATGCAGTCTTTAAGAAATCTGTGGCCATATGTTGAAAGCAGTGGTTTTGTGGTGCCCACCTCTGAGCTCCTTGTCCCTGCTGTGATGGCTGGTCTCCTGTCACGCTGTGGGGGAGCAGGGAGGAGTCAGCCAGCTTCCCTACACATGAGCCTGATCGCTGCTCCCCGGCACGGTGACTGTCAGATGGACCAACCATTCTCGCAAATGTGATTTGAACACTGATACTCCTGAGGAAGAATGCAGAAACCCCAAAGGATATCACATCTTAGAAACAAAATCTATTTTTTTAACGAAAGTACATTTTTAGCTTTAATTTTTTTTCCTTTTAACTCAGATGTCTACTTGCTGGACAAAAGTCTGAGCAGCAAGAATGTAGTGAAATGTAGCTTTTTGTAAATGGTTCTTTCCTATGTGGATGGTGCAGGAGACTTCCCTGAGGGCCGACGTCCTGGGCTGCAGGCAGCTCAGCATCAGCAACTCAGGGCTGCTTTTATACGCACAAAGCTGCCTTCAGAAAGCTCCCCCGCTGCACAGCAGTGGGTGATTTCTGTCCGGCTGCGCGGAGCAGGCTGTACTGTAATAATCGGTACTTGTGTGCAGATTTCTTTCTGCATCTGTTCTGTCTTCTGATGATCAGACAATGTTTTTATTTATTCTATCCATGTAAGGCATGTTTAAGTGCTCATATGAAGAAAAAGGTCCTCATATGAACATTTGCATGTATTTAATCAGAACGTTATATAATTTATGTCATTAGTTTTTTTGGTAGACATCTAGGTGGCTTGAATATTTAAGTTTGTTGTCTATACTGTTACCCTAAGTTTCTAAGATATAAAAATGTTTTCTGTAAAAAGATAGTAATTATGTTAGGACAGTGTGGACTTTTTGAATACTTTCCTTCTCATTTATTTTTTATTAAAAACCAAGAGATGTATTTCTCTGGAGAAAAGTTCATCTCTTGGATAAATAAAACCATGCTAAAATATGTGAGTCACATGTATTGCTTTTGTAGTAAAAACAATAAAAGTTATTTTCAGTTAAAGATGCAGTTTTTAAAATCACACACAGAAGATAACAGTTGGTACATTGTGCACATGTACCGTCTTAACGTGGCCTCGAATGTGTCTGAAACTAACTTTAAAAATGATTCTCCCAGGTGTGGTGATGCATACCTGCAATCTCAGCACGGGAGGCTGAGGCAAATGGGTCACTGTGAGTCCAAGGCCAGTCTGGGCCACTTAATGAGGCTAAGGCCAACCTGCATTACATGCCTCAAAAAAAGTTTCTCATTATTAGGTAGTATATATCACTTGGTGCTACTATCTTTACCAAATTCCACCAGGGTTTAAAGTGATATCAGTGGTGATGTTACAGTCACACATTATTGCTGTATTATTTAACAGATATTTAATGCCTGTTGATTGTCTAGCCATGGCTGAAACAATGTCCCCATTTTTTTAAGTTTATTATTGGAAAGGAAATGGTTAACAGCAGGTGACTATCCCATGAATGACCTCGACAACAACTGTTATTAGATAAAAGTTACATAAATGTATATGATAAAGAAGCTTGGTGATTTCTCCATGGGGTCAGTAACAACAGAGAGAATATCTGTAATAGCAAAACATTTCCAATTGTTTTTATAGTCAAGGTTTCTTTTTGGCAGAATCATAATGATTTTTAAATTCTTCAAATTTGAAACAGAGCTGGTGGTAGTAAATATTGATTAATACATTGTACCTAATAGTATAGCTGGAAGAATTCAGTGAGAGTGTATTGTCAAGGCTGTAATTTCTAGTCACTTTTGCAAGTCTTACTTCGTTCAGCCAAGGAGCCATCATTCATAAAAGGCTCAAAGCATCTGGAGTCAATCTCCTTGTTTTACAGGTAAGTAATGAACACCCTTACTGAAGGACATCACTTAGCACTGTTGGAATTATTGTTGAAGCCAATACCTAGAATGAGGCCAAAGGTAAGATTTGTGGAGAGCCGAGAAATGCAGAAATGTAGCCAGTAAGGTAACATAGTTAGAAAATCACTATTCAGAGGGTACACTGGCACTGTGCGATGGCTATACATTGTACCTTTAATTATTACACTGTCTTAATGCTCCCTAGGGTTTTCACCTGGGAGTCACTGAAGAGGGTGAACTTTAGACTTCACTGCCTTGACCTGTTGGATCTCCTCTTCCCCTCTCCCCTTCTCTCCGCCCCAGTGGCAGTCTGGCAATAGCCTGTCACCAAGCATTGTGGTTTTGGGAAATACTGTGCATCATCCTGTGTGCATTCATTCTCTCGAACTCATTAAAGAATTTGACATGCTAAGCACTCTCCAAGAAAAAGACGCATATAAGTTTTGTAGATAGTTTAGGAGAGTCACAACGTGAAGTCCATGCCTGGACCTCAGGGTAGGAAACCAAGAGCTAGGTTATCCGCTTCTCTATTGCTTCCCTTCGACGTGTTAAAAATGTATACAATCAAGGGATACATTTGTCTAATTCTCAAATCCAAAATGCTGTGACAATGAAGTTTTCTTTTTACTCATTTGATAGTGAAACCTGCCTTGAACTATGTGAAGATATTTATAGTCAGTGTATCTTGATTAGTATAAATATTTTTATCCTTCACGGAGAAATACTAGTAGGACAATAGCGTAGGCTACGTCGAATCTCTCAAGTCCTGATACCTGAGGTAAGCCACTGAGCTGAAGGTTAGCAGGCATTCCCTGTAACACATGCTCTATTTTATGTCATATTTATGTAGGGCTAAACTAGATTTTCTTTCCTGTTTTAATTTCTTTAATTTGTACAAACAGAGATATAAGACCCTGAAGAACAGGTGTTCCTCAAGAAATAGAACATGTGTTAAGAAAAATTCAGAATTTGGAATTAAAAAAAGATCATTGGAATAGATTTTCAGTGAATGGGCTTTTTTTTTTTTTTTAGCAGACTGAGGATTACTAATTCCACAGGGATATGCAACTTTGATTAACATTCTATTCACTTGGTTCTTGTATAGCTTTCCAAGAAAAGAGTTTGATTTGTAGCAAATGATTGAAAATGCAATTTTTAAAAATCAGAACAATGTGAATTATAATCACAGCAAGCAAGTGATTTTTTCCCATTTTGTTTCAATTTTTTCCTTTCACTCTTCACATATAAGGCAGTACACAAACCTTCAGATCTAACTACTCTTGAGTTACTCTTCTCTCTCGCATGTATTTGAGTTACATGTGTAAATAAACTGACTTTTCTTTCATAAAGAAAAGCCAATTTCAAATAGTGATGTTCTGTAGGATATTAACTAATTTTGCATTTTTATAAAATCAGAAGGTTTGTGATGGACTGACAATACACATCTCCATTTTTCAAACTGAACCACTTCTTCCATCTTAATGGTTCCTCACTAGTAAAATCTGACACACTCATGTTATGCAAGTCATGTTTTTAACTTTGAAAACTATGAAAGGTGTTTATAGTAGTTCACACATTAGTTGAAAAGATGTGAAAAAATCAATATGCAATAAATAATAAACAATATGCACATCAGGGGCCTTTGTGGGTTTTCTGGATGCCTTCATTTGTTCCTGCATTGATTCATTTTAAGTACACAGCTCCACAATATGAATCACATGGAAAGGAATAGTTTTAAAAATGAGATTCAAACCCTGAAGTTTACAAGTTTTAAAGTTGTTAACAGTTTAGTGTTAGAATATAAAAGTAGAAAGAAAAAAAAACCTATACCTCTGTCCTGTGAATTAAACTAACAAAAGGTAGATTAACAAAAGGAAAAAAAATCAGCTTATTTACACATGTAACTCAAATACATGTGGGACTGAAGAGTGACTCAGGGGAGTAGTTAGATCCAAGGGTTTGTATACTTTGCTAGTAGGTGAACAGTGAAAAAGAAAAGTACTGGCTGGAAAACACATGAGTTTTTAAAAAGATAAACAGGTTTTCAGGAGAACAAACAGGTGATAAGAAATTTTGTAATATTTGTTCAAGTGGGTATGAGTGGTTTCTCTATCTCCTTCAAGGCCATAAAACTCCCCTGAAAGAGAAATTTGGGATGGATCTTATTTGCGTTCTTTCTTCTGGGAGTTGATTGGTACTGGAGAGGAGTTTACATCTCCCTTGTTTCCCAGAAACTGCTGCTTTTGGTCAGATAAGGGAACCTCCACGACACATGTTGAGTCACAGATGTCTTCGACTTAAATAATCTTTCTACCCAAGTGGCATATTTGAAAGTGGCATAGTCTGGCCTTTCTTAGAAGAAAGACCTAAAGTGATCATTACAAAGTGACGATAATGTCTGGGGAAGAGAATAGTTATTTGAGAACTTACTGCGTACTTAGATACTTCACATATATTGAAACCTCAAATTGTATAGTTTGGGAGCACAGAGAATGAGCTGTGGTATAACAGCCATGACCTAGATGCTCTGAGAGCCCCCCCACAATAATCCCATATGCTCTGATTCCTGAGACCAAAGCATGCACTGCACCTCTTTCTCATTTATTTGGTTATCAATGGACTTGGGTCAAACCTGCTCCAGGAAGAACCACACGGGAGACCTGGCACAGCCCTTGCACACACAGACACTGTGTCACTGCAGGACTTTGGAGTGCTCAGGTTGGATCCAGGACCAGCTCCTCGCTGCGTATCTAGAGGGAGAGACAAGTGAGGTTAGTTAACTTCTTAGGGCTTTTAGTCTCAGCATTTGGGTATCTGACATTTGGGAAAGGAAGAGGAAGTGACACTTAAGAGGTAGGTCTCAGAGCTGGGTCTTACCTGGGGAGCACCACTGATTGGCACCCTGTCCTCTCCCCCTAGTGTGGGGCAGATTTGCTGAAGGTGGATTATAAACACAAGTAAATATTGACAGAAGTCAGGTCATGGAGAGACAATGTCATTTGTGTCTACTGGGGAAGGATAAACCCACAGTTAGGAAAAGGGACTGGGGCACTGGATTTACCCTCCCAGAAGCTGGGAAATGTCTAAAACTGAGTTTTAAAACTGTTAGCTCTCTTGCCGTCTCTGTGTTTTTGCAGTCCCTGACCACACTAACTTCCTTACTGCTACTCTGATTTCCTGTTGCAGGATTCTTAGGGTGTTTTTTTTTTGTTTGTTTGTTTTTGTTTTGTATTTTTCCCCCCAGTTTTCTAGGGGAAGAAAAATCAATAAAACCTCTGCTAGAAGAGATGTGGATATGCTTGGTCTGGTTTAAACCATATTAGGAGATCTATCTGGATCCAAACGAGGTTTTTGGGCCGGGTTGATTCCAGGCTGGGTCAAGTCTTTGGCACAAGATGTTCTGTTGGATTGTGAGCTGCCTCATGTTTGCATGGCTGACTCCCGCCTCAGAAGGTATGTATGCTACCCTTAAGCTAAGCTTATGGTAGACTTGCTATCAATTTGTGGGTCGTAAGGGATTCTTTGTAGAATTTTAGTGATACTTACAGTTAGTAGTTCTTTCTTATTGACAAACCTCAAGTTAATTTGCCTAATGCTCCATACTCACAAGGGGCTTAGTATATATTTAATACTGATCCTGCTCTCTGAAAAGACTGGTTACCAATGATTTGTGCTTCTGGGAGCAAAACAAGCCCCAATTTAAAAATCCTAAGAGGCAGCAACCACTCTGAGCTCCAGGACCACTGAGAAGGGGGTGTTTTGTGAGTGGACAGCTTGTGCCTGACTTTGAGTGAAATGCCTATCACCTTTCTGAAAGAACCATGTAACTCTGAAAATCTTTGGAAAGGGAGGGAGGGGGATGTGCATGGACATGGACGAGAAGGAGAATCAGAATCAGTGATCTGGCAGACAGATACCCGGATGCAGGAGGTGAACAGGGGCCTCCATACAGCACGCAGGGCACCAAGAGTCTGGCTTCTTTCTCATTTCAGCACAGAGCTATCCAGAAATCCCCTCTGTGAAGAACAGCATATCCATTGCAGAGGCGGTGGAAGGCCAGGTTCGGGGGACTTACATGTGTATCCAGGGCTACCACCTGCAAGGAAAGAAAGTCTTTCTTTCCAATGCCTCTGAGGAGTGGGATGCCTCAACCACACAATGCCACTGTGAGTTGATTCTGTCCCTTTCTGTCATCTCACTATGTTCTTTTTTAAATTTTTTGTTTTATTTTAAAGAGGATAAAATAATAAAAACAAAACAAACCAGTGTAAAAGATACAGGACTTCAAAACATTACAAAATCAACAATCACTACCATAATGCCTTTTGATGTCTTTAAAATAGCTGCAGATAACTTCAGACACAGTAAAAATAAAATAGGACAGAATAGAAATAATAAAAACAAAACAATGAATGCAATAAAGGATTTCAAAACAAGCCAATAGTAAATCCAAAATTGCTACCATAATATAAGTTGCCGTCCTTGAAATAGCTTTTCCTATCATTATATTTGACATAAGCAAACAAAACAAAAGAGAATAAAACCCAACCCAACAAAACAATGGAAATGATATAGGATTTCCAAAACAAGACCACAGGGAATCAACAATGGCTGCAGCCCTCAGAAGGAGATCCCCTTTAGATGCTACACTGTGTACCACTCTCCTCTGAGTCCATGATCAGACCACTGGCCCTAGACCTGCAGGGTTAGTGAAACACCAAAGCACCAAGGGCATCCAATTGCATTTCACCTCCACAGCCATCATCACAGCCTGTGTTTCTCGGGATAAGCTGGTGGCTATGGGGGCGGGGGAGGTTGGTACTTCTTGTTAGCCAGCCTGTCCACCAAAAGGGGCTAGAGTCTGGCCCTTCCAGTCTGGCAGCAGTCCGTGCACAGCACTGGTTCCCAGACTGGCTTGTTTGCTGGTGTGGTCATTGTTCTCTCTCCCACAGCCCATGAATGGTTTCATTATATTCTTTTATATCCTCCTTTCTGTACATGTTAAAACTGTATTGTAAAATTTCTTGATTTCTAGGAATCCTTTTTTTTTTTTTTTGTACTGGGAGTGGAACTCAGGACCTTGTGCTTATCAGGCAGGCAGATGAGCTATATCTCTGGCTCTAGGAATCTATTTTTAAAGCTCTGAAGAAGTAGAACTTCCCTGTGAAGATACAAGATTAGCTCTTGATCAGTATGAGGCTGACTGAATTAATAGAATCAACTTACTTTTATGAGAAGGACTTTTTTTAGTAGATCTGCAATCAATTCGAGGGCTGAGGTCTTGCTAAGCACCTGCTTTGCTATTAAGCTACACTCTTAGCCACAAAGAGGTTTTTTCCCTGTGTTAAGCCTGCCCTTTTTGCTATAATTTATTTAATCTCATACTGTTTTAAAAAGTCGTGTGTTCAAGCCTATACCCCCAGCACTTCAGGATGCCGAGGTAGTAGGATCACAAATTTGAGCTATCTTCAGCAACTCTGCGACCTAACAAGACCCTATCCTCACAATTTAAGCAAAGGAGAAGGGGCGCTGAAGATGTAGCTTAACGTGAAGGCCCTGGGTGCAGTCCCCATTATAACAAAAAATTATATATTTTTTTTGTGACCCTATCTGTATTAGATTTACCTCTGTATTTTGAAATAGAGCATCTGAAAAACTCCAATAATTATAAATGACATATTTTTCACTCATTCATTTGTCAAATAGTTACAAATTGTCTCCTAAGTGCCAGCCTTTATTTTAGGATTGGGAATGCATTCATAAATAAAACAAAATCCTCTGGCCATGTGGAGCTTTTATTAGAAAGGGGAGTAATAATAGAAAGATCAAATAAATAATGAACAAAAAAGGAAAGTGTGAAGTATATTGGAAAGTGAGACCCACCATGGGAAAACATACACGTACTGAGGAATAAGACGAGTCAGTCATACCTAGGTAGAGGATATTGTTATCAGTGAAACTGCAAATAGACTGCTCAGGATTACCCCACTTTATTAGAAAACAGAGTAGGTATGGGAGGCCATGAAGGGCAGATAACAAGTACCAAAAAAGAGTTAGGGAGGAGGAATAAGTTCTACCATTCCATATTGTGGTAGGGCAGTTATGGTTAACAACACTCCTTTATATTTCAAAAGAGTTAAAAGTTCCCCAAGTGGGGACATTATAAATGTTTGAAGGGATGGGTATTCTAGTTACTCTGATTTGATCATCACAGTGTTGTTGATAAATGTGTGCAATTATCATACATCAATTAAAATTTCAGCAGTCTGCAGTCATGGTGGCACATACCTCCAATCCTAGTGCTCTGGGAGACCCAGGCAGGAGGATCACAAGTTCAAACCCAGACTGGGCAACACAGTGACTTAGGAAGACTTTGACTCAAAATTTAAAAATACAAAGGGCTGGGCATGTATCTCATTTGCAAAGGTTCAATCCCCAGTACTAGGAAGAAAAAAAATTCAAAAAGTGACAGTATTAAAGAAACTTTTGTAAAGTAAAGGGGTTAATGATACAGTCATCTAAGGAGTTAGTGTCTCAGGGAATAGAAATAGCTCAGAGAAAAGATGGTAAAATGACAAAAAAGATTACAGTTATTCCATAAGCACCGGAGCAGCCATTGTCCAGAGTGAGTAAGGGGGAAACACTGGAAAAGGATGAGATTAACAGTTAAAGCGGGGTCCAGATCAGCGGGAATCTTTCAGGAGATTAAAGGAGTTTGGTTTAGATGCTGAAGAGAAACGGGCAGTGATTGGGATATTTTGGATAAAGAATGGCATTATCTGGCTTTAAAAAAAAATCACCACAAGGATTTCAAAGTCCTGTAAGTAGGGATATGACAGGAGTGGAATCCAGTGAAGGGGTGACAGCAACATTCCCCATGGCATGTGTGATGGAGAGGTGACGAGGGCTATGGAAATATTTCAAGTAATGGTTGATGATGGCTCAGCTCACAGTGACAGTGGTACAAGTGGTGAGAAGTGGCCTGGTTCTGTCCCCCAGTGGAGTAGATGTACAGCACTGTAACTGAGAGAACTCGGTGGCAGCTTGCATATTTTTGTCCGAATGGATTTGCTATCAAATGAGTATTGCTTCCATTTCAGGTAGGACAAAGTTGTTTGCTGTTGGCCTCTGCTCCCATCATAAACAATGAGGAGCCCTAGAAGTGTAGAGGTAATAAGGGTTCAAGAGACCCAAGATCTGAAAAGCAGGGAGGAGCTCTCTTAGATTAACCTATGATCTGTAGCATCTTCATCCTCAGCAACAGTCACTAATTCTGGTCCAGGTTCGCAGCTTGTGTTTAAGTTTGACTCCATGACCAAGAGCGTGTGATCAAAAACCAATATGAAAACTACATTCAAACACCAGGTTGGATAATATCAAGGAAACAATCAAAAATTATATTATTAAAAAAAAGTCTGAAAAATCAAATTAACATGTATACTCACTTCTCAGCTTCATCAGTTATCAGCATGTGACTAATCCTGTGCTATCTATATCTTCACTTTATTATTCCAAAATAAGAACATCAAGTCCTTTTATTGCATTCATCATATAACTTCTCAACAAGGAAAAATCGATGTTTTTAATTTACAAGTGTGGTATGTGACTTGCTCATACCAGAGTGACTTGCTCAATGTCACAAAATGTGGGATCATCTTTAGAGATGGAGAATTATTAGTCTATACCCTCCTTATTATCAGTATTTAAAAATAGTGATATTATTTCTCTGTGGACCCATGCCAATATTTTCATCATTCATTAATATGAAGAAATTTGTATCTTTCTGCATTTTCCCATTTTTCTGCAAAATAAAACTAAAAATAAATCATAAAATGGTATTCATCATTGGCTGGATGAAAGGTAAAACTTGCCTTCACAGAGATTCAAGAATTCTAAGCAATGTGTAATATGACAGGATAATGACTATACTGTTGGCAGTGTGTAATTATGTGCTTAATTATGTTTAGTCAATTTAACTTTCAATTCATGTCCTTCTCGTGCATGACAAAGATCATTTCTGCTGGACTTACAGCAACTTGCTTTTTTCTCACCCTGTAGTTTGCTACCATGTACCTGTCCTCATTAAATATGTGCAACTTGAAGCTCTACTTCGCTATTTTCTCTCTGAAGCCTGAGAGCTCTGGCTTTTGCCATGATAGGTGTCAGCCTGGCCCTTTCAGGTCACTGCCTGTTTTCTTCTGCAGTGGGCCACTGCCCTGACCCGGTGTTGGAGAATGGTGAGTTCAATTCTTCAGGTCCTGTGAATGTGCGAGACATAATCACATTCAAGTGCAATGACCACTACATCCTGAAGGGCAGCAGTTGGAGCCAGTGCCTGGAGGATCACAGCTGGGCATCTCCCTTTCCCATCTGCAAAAGCAGTAAGTACCTAGCAACAAGCAGGAATCCCAAAGACACTGATGAGCAGCCTTACCCTAGCACTCACACACTTTTGTCTTCTGTGTGTCTGGGAGAAGTCGAGGACCTAGCAGAGGGCACAGCTTTCAGGCACAAACCTCGAATCAAAGGATGTGTCCCTGGGAGATGAGCAGCATCCAGAAACAGCCTGTTCTATGCTCCTGTAAGGCACAGTTTTCTCTATTTAAACCTCAGATTCACACCATCTCCTTCAGTTCAAAATTAAACTCTTAAATCACTGAAGCCATATTTGAATTAGAATTCCTTGATTGACACATGGAAATTCTTTATTTCTGCCATTGTTTTTGACTGCAATCTCTGAACTTTTACAGATTCTGTGTTAACTGTTTAATATAGTAGCAATCTCCTACTTTTTAAATAGCTACATATACATATACCATAATTTACTGTACCACTCTCATACTGATGGAGGTTTATTTCCATAGTTTTGCTATTAGGAATAGTGCTGAAACGAATGTTTTATATATCCCCATAACCTGATGTCTGTGTTATTTCTTTAGGATATTATTAGCCTATTATCTGAATATCAAGATGTAAAAATAATACCAGTCACAAGGTCTATGTGAAAATTTACTGGAGGGCAAAAACAAGGCTTCAGTAAAAGAAGATGCAAGCCCTGCTGCTGGACCGGGCTGAGTACTACAATGCATCCCTCTCAGTACTGCAAATTTAAAAGATGTGGGATAAAGAACCAAACAGAAGACAGACAAATAAGAAGTAGTGAGACCAAGAGATGGAGGGGGAGGGAAAGGGAATGAAAAAAAAAAGAACTGAAGATTAAAAAAATGATGAAAATAGAGTTTTTGAAATGGGAAGAGGACCAAGAGTTGGCAGGAACACAGAGGAAAAGGAGGGGTAGAAAATGAAAAGAAAAAATACACAATAAGTGTAATCATTATATATGCCAAACAGGCAATAATAAAAAAGTGTGAAATAGAAAATTAACTTCAAAAATCCCATTTGGGAGGGTATACATGTAATGTTGCAAATCTATGTTTCTGGAAAATTATAACTAGTGTTTATATTTGACTGGATCAAATGGAAGGAAACACTTGCCTGATTAGCAAAATATGAAATATTACAATAATATTATAGGCAAAAGGCAAATTATAGGTGTTAAAATTAATATACCATAAAATAGCAATTTATAGGGCCAGAAATTTAAGACAGTTTATCTTAAATCCAAGGAAAGCATTCGTATTCAGTGGTAACGAGATAATGGTCTATTTGGAAGAAGACAAAGTTGGGGCTGTAGCTCAGGCTACATGAAAAATATATTCCAAATGGATTTAAATATATTAATGTGAAAACAAAATGATTACATTATTACATTACATTATGCATATGTGAGGAGGAAACCTTTTTTCAGCAGTAACATAAAATGCAAACTTAAATGAAGAGTAAGGACTGATCTAACTACATTTTAAAAGTAGCAACACATTTAGTTGCAAAACAGTTACTTTAAATATGCAAAAGACTGCCAAGAAATCAGTAGAAAAAAGACAGTGGAAGAAAAATGAGAAAATGTGCAAGGATGGAGAATTTCAAAGTCATGGCCTTAAACAGCATTTCTATGCCCCAATTTTGTTGAATACTGCTAGTAATTACGGAACCAGTAATTAAATTCAGATACAGACCTTTTAGTAATTAAATTCACAAAAGAATAAAGTATTGACTTCATCTAATATCATTCAGGATATGAGGAAATGGCCGCTTATGTCAGTGAAAAGTAAGTGACATTAATTTTTGGATATAATTTGGCAGTGCCACTAAAATAATAAATATGTAGATATTTTAAAAGTACAAACTATATATGTTTCCATGAGGCCACTTGAGATTATCAAAACATGCATACATATTACATATAGTCAAGTAACCAGCATATAGGTGATGTCATTTTACATCACAAGTGTGACACAGGTTTAAAGTATTTCTGAATGTCTTCCAAACTTTTTCTGTTTTATTTAATAGAGCAGTATCTACCCCAATTCCCAACCATGGGATCCCTGTCTCACATTATTTAACTGCTTAAATTTTTGAAGAACTTTTTAAGGTCCCTGTAAAGTATATTTAGACCCCAGATTCACCCCTCCTTCTTCAGTTCAGAATGAAGCTCTTAAATCACCAGAGCCCTATCTGAATTAGAATTCCTTGATTAACACATGGAAATTCTTTATTTCCTCTGTTCTGCTTTTGAATGTGGTCTCTGAACTTTTATAAATTTTATATTAACCATTCAAGTGATTGTATCTTTGTTATCAAAACATATGGAAGCAGCCAGGTGTGGTGGTGCATGCTTATAATTCTGGCACTTGGGAGGCTGAGACAGGAGGACCACCACAAATTCAAGACCCTGCTTGGGCTACATAGTGTATTCAAGGCCAGCCTGCACTATTTAGTGATACCCTATATATGAAGAAATCAATTTCCTACAACCCTATCCCTGGACAGTAAGAGTTAATAATATCTTTCACATCTAACTTCCCATAATTTTTTTTCTGTGCATGTTTGCATGAGACTGTGCCTTATAAAAAGTAGTATTACATTATGCATGTTCTTTTATAATTTTTGTTTGTTTGCTTTTTTGAGACAGAGTCTTGCTATGCAGTTCAGACTGAACTTGCACTCACTCTGTTGGGATTGCATGCATGCATCATCAACCCCGGGTCATCTTTTATAATTTTCTTTTTTTCAACTCAATACATTTGTTTTCAAAACCTTTATGTTTCAGTGTGTAACTGTGCAGTCATTCCTAACTTAGCCTCTAAACCTGATCATCATTTAGCCTCACAAGAATCTCAGAGCTGAAAAGGACCCCCCAAATAATGGTATTTAACCTATTTATTTTAAGATGTTAGAAAGGAAGTTGAGAAGGGTGGAACGGCTTCTTCAGTGCCAAACTGTCAGTGGAAGAGCCATAGTCAAAACTCACGATTCCTAGTGCCTCAACCAGCTCCCTGTCCATAGCTCTGCAGACCACACTCTCCCCTGCCAGCTCTGCTCCCCGGCTTCTGCCGCCCTCACATTTCACAGCTCTGGCCTGCAGTGGTGCCAGCCTCTGAGCTTACACGCATCACCTCCTGTCTGCCGCCCTCACTAGTGGCCTAAATTCTCTTTTGTGTGTTCTACCGATCAACAGCTTCAACTTCCTGTCCTTCATTTCCTGCCAGTCAGAAAATACTCCCAACCCCCTGGGAATCAGGGGCAGAGGTGGTGTGTGTGGGGGTTCCTCATGGACTTCCCATGATTCTGAAGGGAAGTGGAGGGAGGGCCTGTCCCATGGTCCCATCTGTGGCGCTGGCAAAGAGGTGCAGGTGAAGGTGCTGTCCACGGAGCAGGCCTGGCCTTCCCAGAAGTGCTTCTGTGCTCCTTTCTCTTAGGAGACTGTCGCCCTCCTGAGAAGCCAGCCCATGGCTACTTCCAAGGAACAAACTTCACCTCAGGGTCCATCGTTACTTATCATTGTGAGAAGAGGTAAGTGCATAGTGCTCTTCAAACATGAGCTCCTGCTCCTGGGCAGCATTATTTTGGGGAATGGCCCAAACTGTATTTACTCTGTCTCTCCCCCAAAAAAGACCTAACCAGAAAATAAGCACTGGTTGTTACCAGGGTGACGGTCAGCGTCGCACAGGATGTCACGCTTTGCTACGTTTTGCTCTAACATCAGGCTGCCCCTTTCGCCGACACTTGATGTCTGTCTCTAACCCTCTGCTTTCCAGAGTTTGGGTGTCAGGTGCTTTGATAAGCTATGTCATGGTCAACTGTTTTTTCCCCACTTTGCTCAAATAAAAGTGCTGTGTGCATCAACACTGACTCAGCAGTTCCTGCTGCTCCTGTTTTAGGGCTGTCACCCCTGGGTCCTCTCCCTCCCTCAAGAGAGTAGTTTTACCTTGCAAATGCTTCGTGGTACAGAAGTAAGCTTAGCATGCACTGAAGCTCAGGGCCAGCGAGGTGGGTTCTACCACAGTTGAAATACTGAAATGCACCTGCACCGGGCAGCCTGAGTTTCCCGGTGTGGGAGGGAGGTGGGTGGGAGGCTCAGCGCTGGTCCCGTGCTCAGGTACCGCCTGGTGGGTGCCCGGAAGCAGCAGTGCCTGGATGGGGAGTGGAGTGGCGCTCTTCCGATCTGCGAGCCGACGGCGTTGGAGAGAGCATTGGTGAGTAGGGACTCGGGTTACAGCCGTGACTCCGGGGCGAGGCGTCACTCCTGGGACGTGGTCCGCAAGTATCTGTTCGGTTTTGGACAGTGTGTTTGAACGAGTTGGCCTCCTACCCTATCTGCTCACGTTCCTGTGTGAGGTCGTTCCCATCCACCACCATCAGGGAGCCTTAGAAAGCCCCGTTTGTGCTTGTCTTATGTGACTTACAGAACGAGGTACTTTAAACTCAGTGCCTTAGCTCCAGAAGGCTAAGGCAGGAGGGCGATTGAATCTGAGCCCAGTCTGGGCAACTTAGCGACTTAGCAAGACCCTGTCTTAGCCAAACCGAACCGAACCAAATCACACCTCAGTGCCTGAGATTATGTTATTGTCTTAAGTTTCTAAAAATTCCAGCAAAAGATGAATGGATTATTTTCCTTAAGATTCTTCATCTGGTCCATAGTTACTACGGGGGAAATATTAATAAGTCTGTTTACACCAGAAAATGTAAATGATTGAAGACGTGGATCCCTTCTGAAGCTCCTGAGACCACCTGCTGTTGTAGGGCTGGTCTCAGTCCTTCGTTGGTAACTGTTAAAAAGAATGTTCTTTCTTCAGCTTGCCTTTCAGGAGAGTAAGGACCTGTGCCGTGCCACAGAGATCTTCATGAAACGAGTCAAAGAAAACGGCTTAACAATGGAGGAACTAAAATACTCTCTGGAGATTGAGAAAGCTGAGCTGGTGCAAAAGCTGTTGACCTGACATCATAGCTGAGCAGAATGGTGATAGATATGCTCTTATGAATAAATTTTCCTCTTGGTTCTAAAATAGTTTCTCACTGGGCTGAAGTACAAATTTCATAGCAGCCACTGGCATAAGGTAGTGTGTGTGTGTGTGTGCGTGTGTGTGTGTGTGTGTGTGGGCGCATATTGTCACATTTAGGATATGAAAAGACCAAGTGTGGTTAGTATTGAAAACCAGAATTGACAGCACATTAATGGAGATTGGACAGTTTAATTTCCTGTCCATAAGGAGAAGGAGGGAGCTTGGATCTCAACTGAGAGTGTACCTCATATTTTAGTATGAGACATGAATTATGAGGCAGAAACTAACCCCAAGTTACTCAAAACATATGGGCAAAATTAACCTCTTCTGCTGGAAAAATAAGCTTAGAAGAGTTAAATACACTATGGAGACAAAAATAGAGTTAGGTCCCAAACTCTCCTGGGTTTTACCTACAGAAAGTGTAGATGCCAGCTTCCTGAATGTTCTGCCGTAACACTGGTTACTGCTTTTTGGATGAAGCCCAATCTTGCATTATCATGAGGCTTGAGATGTGTGACATAATCGGATATATTTTCTTCTGCTTTTTAAGGGCAGAAGAAATTAGAATCCTAAGACTTTCTTACCAAACTTTACACTGAGCTGACCCGACAGACTCCTTTCTTTCCTTACCCCAACTCCCGCTGTAGCAGAGGAAATCTGGAGGAAATATATCCAAACTACAGAGGAAGCTTGAAATAATGAAAAATCTGTAGGTGAAGTGTTGAAGTCAGGGTTTATGAGGGAATGTATTTAATACAGGACACGTAATTTACAGGGTTATTTTTATAATATTCTCCCAAAGAGTCAAATGCAAAAGAGTGCGGGAGATCTGTTCACATCCTAGAGATACAAAGAATCCAGCTGAGGGCCTGGATCCCACAGCAATGTCCTGCAAGGGTTCAGCTCAAGACCTAGGGCCCATGGCAATGGGTCATGCAAGTCTGTACCAAGGTTCTGCATTAGGAATGTCCAGAGGTCAGTGGTGCAGGCCAGAAAGTCTGTGCCAGCAGGATGAGCGATCTGCCCTGGAACCAGGAAGTGATGCTCAAGGGAAGGACCAGAGCTCCCCTGAAGAGAACTGCAGCCATCCTCAGTGACAGCAAGGACCCGAGCACCTCCAATGATGAGAACAGCTGAGTTTGCATCAGGAAAGCCAGCGTGACACACTTCTCCAGGAGATCAACAGCACCATCTCTTTCTTTCCATTTCGCTTATGATGTTGGGAACAGTCCTCAGGTGGGTTTTCCATACCCTGCACCATGCTAATTCAGTTCAACTAGGTATCACCAATTGACCATTACTTAATCTGCCCCATAAAGTTACAAAGGAAGATAAGCAATAGACTTTTAAGTGACAGAAAGTCTTAGAAGATCTGGCTTCTTCAGGGTGCTTGGGGGAAGTTACCTGTTTCCAGGGTGCAGTGTACTGTGGAAGCAGCAGAGGAGGGTGCAGGAAAATTAGGGAGGATATTCCAGGTAGAAAGAATATTTTTACAATGAAATGAGAAGGAATTCATATTTTAACCCGGTAAATCCACACTTTGGATTAATCTAACTGGAATACACTGCTTTTAATTGGAAAGTTTTCTTTGTGTGTGTATTTTTGTACCTGGAATCAACCTCATGACTTCTTGCCAAGCAGTTGCTGCACTGCTAAGCTACATCTCAGCCTGAAGTTATTTATTATATTATTGTCAATACTGGCCACACATTGCAAGCATCTGAAATGTCCAATTATAGAAACACATTTTTTTTTCTTGGTTTTTTAAGAAAGGGTCTTATTATGTAGTTCTGGCTAGGACTAAACTCACTTTATAGCCCAGGGTGGCCTTGAACTCCTGGTGATTATGGAGTTTAAGGCAAGCCTCAAATTCCAGTCTGAGGACCTAGATTAGATTTGGTATCAGAAGTTCCTCTCCAGATGTGCTGAGGATAAGGCACTTGCAAGATGTCTACTGGCCAGCAAAACAGCAGCAGCAGCAGCACCACCACCACCACCACCACCACCACCACCACCGAAGGGTTTGAGTTTAGCGGAGTAGTAACAGATAAAGAGGTAGGATGGGAAGGCCTCTTGCTGACAGTAGACTCATTCACTAAAGTTGTGAAGAGAAATTCTTTTAAAAAGAAGGACATGAACTGTTTCTATTGTTAGGGATGAGAAGAAGGAACAGGACATAATGGTAACTAAGAGAAATTGACAAGGCAAGGGAGCTTAACTCCTTCCTTTCTGAAAACTTTCTGGGGCTTCAGTGTATGTTCTAGAAAAGGTTATGTTGTCAGAAAGAATCACCTTTTCATATTTTCTGAGCAAACATTTCTGAAGCTTTAGGGTACACACTTAACTGGACAATATCAAGGTTTGGGTTCCTTCTTAGCCTGTGGGAAACACTGCCACCCCTCCTTGTGTCCTGAGCGGCGCTTAAGGATAGGCTGACTTCCCGAGGTCTTCCAGCACCCAGCATGTGCCAGTAATGGTGTGGGAGCCCGGCCCTGGCTGAGCTCTGAATATGCTCTAGTTATCGCAGTCCACTCCAGGAAACTTAATAAATCAATTCTTCACTGTTTGTACCTCCCTGGGATGGAATAGAGACTAGTGCCTGGCAAGACCCTCAGCCAGGAGCCCCCAGAACACGTCTGGACCTAGTGTTACAGAAAGTGGATCATTTCGGTGTTTGTTTGGGTGCTGCAGTATTCCAGGGCAGCTGGACTGCATCTTGCATAATCTTGTGTTTATGAAAAGAAAATGGAATACAGGCACCAAATTCAAATTACCTTTTCATTTAGGGGAAATGGTTGGCAGAGGAGAAAATGATTGCAACACGCTATCAGAACAGGGCTAGAGAGGAGGAGGGAGATAAATAAATACTTCTGCTCTATTTCTGCTGTTAATCATTCACCGGGACCGAGGGGAGTTTCTGCCCATCCATCTTCACTCAGCTCCCCCTGAGCAGCCAGCTGCATGGCTAGAAGTGAAGGAATTCTTTGGTGGAGCAGTTACTAGTCCACTTCAGGACATGATAAACCCTGATCTCCGGAGCAACTAGAACTCTATACACCCAGCATCACAACAGAGCCTTTCCCTCTATTACTGCAGGTCGGTGGATTACTTGGGGAGTACCCGGGGGCCTTGGGGGAAAAGCAAGTGTTTTGGGCCTTTTGGAGAGTATGGCATTGAAAGGATAATCAGAGACAGAAACTTGGTGATGTTTTCAGAAATCTTTTCAGGAGTATTGCATTAGGGAGTTACAGGACTTGAGTAATCTAAGCCCCCTCAGCCTTGTTTTTATTATAAATTGATGAGTAACAAAAGTAAGTTTGTTGGTCTGTTGATTTTTTTGTTTGTTTGTTTGTTTGTTTGTTTGTTTAGACAGGGTCTACCTATGTAGTTCAGGCTGGCCTTGAACTCACTGTGTAGCCCAGGCTGGCTTCAAACTCGTAGTGATCCTTCTGCCCCAGCCTCTCAAATGCTGAGGTTACAGGTGTGTACCACCATGGCCTGCCTGGTCTCTTGCTTCTTTATCACATCCCACATAGTAGTGTTGGAGCAAAAGGGAAAACACTTCTCAAAGAGGAACACAGGAGACTTGTTTTCCATAGTCTATATCTTGCAAATTGATGAAATTCTTCTTGGAGATTTTGATGTCAGTGATTGTCCTCACTGACATCAAAGACTGCAAGGATCTTTAGATTTGGTAATGGGGAATCAGTTCTCAGTTTGTTCCTGAAGCTAGAATCCTTATTCATCTTTACTTTCTTTGTTGTCCTTGTTTTCTAAATCTGACCTTGTCAATTACTCTTTTCTTCTTGAAATTCTCTTCTCCCCTGGCTGGCCAGGACACAATCCTATTCTGGTCCTCATTTTAATTGTATCTTTATTGATTCTTTATTGATTGTATTCTCTCTGAATACAATGCTGCTAGAAGAAAAAGCAGCTTGCACTGAAAAGGAGGAGGCATCAGATAAGGTTTGCATTAGACTTAGTGATACTTTTGAATGTAATATGAGCGTGGAAGGAGCTGGTAGAGAACCAGATGCTAGGACAGAGGGAGAAGCATAGAAGCAAGCTCTCTCTGGAGTTTGGAAGTGATACTAATTGAAAGCCAAAGCACAAAAAAGACCCACTGCCTGAGAGTAGACCTTTCCAGAGGTAGTCTGAATTCTGAAGGGGGAATTTAGACTAAAGAAATGAATTAACTTAAAAAATAACCTCTAATGGAAGCAGAAACTTGGAGACTGAAGATTCCCCCAATGTCTCTCAAATTGTACTGAAATAGCAAGGGTAGGCAATGTTTTTCACAAAACATCTGCCATCCTGACTATAGTTCTTGAACTGGTTTCATTTTTATAACAATTAAACAGGTGATGATGTCATTGGAGTGCATAGGAATTTGCCGGAGTAGTCTCAGCTTTTTAGTGAATGCAGACTTGTGTAGTTTGTAGGAAATAAATTAGATCAGTCATGTTGAGTGACATTGTTTTAGAGGTGAGGAAACTTGGTTTCAAGGAGCTAATACAGCTTCTTCGCCATCACAGACTTAGACTGTGCTGTCGCTACAGTTCAAAGTCAGGTCTCCTCAGTTGGCGAGTTCTCACCCCCATCCTCATACTCTGTGGTCAGCAGAGTCATTGCAAATTCTGCTGAGAGACCCAAGGAACAGCTGGAAATGTGAGCCAAATCACAACTCGAGAGTTCGTGAGGGAAGTCTAAACTCCCTATCTCCTCCTCACCAAGGCTTACCAGGCAATTTACATGCAGTGTATCCTTTAGGAGTTACTCAATCATTCTTATTCCGAAGACGGAACTAAAGCGAGTTTTATTTATTGCACATTTATTGGATAACTCCTCTACACAGTTATCATACCAGATTAAGAGACAGCAGGTTGAAGAAATATCCTGTCTTCAAGGAAACTGCGATCTATTTCAGGCAGCAAGAAAAATAGGTGGTTTGATCAAGGTTATCAGCAAAGCCCCTGGGGAAGGAAGGAGACACTGATTCTTCTTCATGGAGGTGGCCCTGGATCTGAACAGTGAATAAAACGGAGATCAGTGGTAAGAGCACTCCTGCACAGGAGACGCTATATGCAAATGCATGCAGGTGTTTTTAAAAGGGCAGGAGGTATTTTGAGAAAGGTAAGTACCTTCATGAGATTTGAAACAGAGCATTGTTCTATTTGCAAAAGAGGAGGGTAGAGAGCTGGGACAGGAAAGGGAGCCGTGGGAATTCGGGACTATGTAAATGTTCAAGCAGGGTGACATAGTATAAATTCCTTTCTAGAGTATAATGGTATTGCCATAGAAGCTGGCTACAAATATCTGGAAAATTTTGCAGTGTCCTGAGTTAGGACAAGGAAATTATGAGAACTTGTACCTGGACTATAGAAGTGGAGTACAGAAGAGGGAGAGGCTAGTGTCCATGCTTCTACAATGGCCAGCTTGACAGGATGTGGCCACTCGTGGCAGGGCTGATTAATGCTCCTGGTCTAGGAGGCTGGGTGGAAATTGTTATATTAGCTAAGACACCGCAGAAGTCAAACAGTATTGGAGGAAGATGGTTTGGGACATATTGGATACCAGGTCCCTGGGAGATTCAAATGAAGTTATTGAAAATACTAACCTGAGCCTTGGCAATTGTAACCCTTTGAAAAAAGGGTTGTTTGCTTAACTAAAAAAAAAAAAAATCTAACAGGGTCAAAGCTTAGCTTACATTTAGGATTCCAGATGAAGAAGAATGAGTGATAATGCATTTCTGGATCTGTGAAAAAATACGTATAACTGAGAAAAAACACAAATGTTCATTTAAATATTACCCCAGACAAAAATAATTCTCTGAGAGAGCCAGTCAGAACTACAGCCTTTTCAAAGGTTACAGCTTACTCTTAAGTGGCAAAGCAACAACCTTTTCCTAGACAGAGAAGTCTAGGAATGACTCCTGGATAGGAATCACTATTTACAGTGTCAGTAGTATCATGTTATAGATTTCCACTACTGCAGGGAAAGAGGAATAGTCCTCTGTTTTGCTAAGATTTTTTTCACTCCTTTTAGAAAGACATATATTTTTAAGCTAAGCACAGAAATTCCTCTAGTTAGCAACCAGAATAGAAAAGACAAAGATTGAATGATTTCAAACTTATACGTAAGAATATTCAAATAGGATAGGATAAGATAATGATTAGCAAATTCATGGAGCATGTAAGGAACATCTACAGGAGAAGCTGGGCCGAGAGGCTGTGCGTGATTCACATGTGATGATCAAAGTTGCTGATGGGGTGAGTTCTTCCCAGAGAGACCGTTGAGGGGGAGGAAAGAAACACCCAGGACAGTCTCTAGGGGCCTGGCGTCTCTGCCCTGGGTCTCACTGTACCCAGAACCACAGGAGAGAGACCAAAGCTTCTGGCCCCAAGCCTAGTGGGTGTTCCTCTACACTGGTGCATAAAATCCCCTTGTGAAACAGTCACGCTTATTATAATTCAAATCATTACAATGATGTTTTGACTTTTAGTAGTTCTGCTTCTGGCAGAGGGTCATTTAAACACCTGTTCTCTCATACGGTTCTATAATGTCTCTTTTGAATGTTCACTATGTACCATCCGTGCACTGAGTGAAGCTCTTCTGAGCACTTCTATGGACATGTGCGTCTATTGTTCTTATTTTATAAAATAATAAATCATGGTGGGACCAAGTATCTTCGCCCCTGGGCATGTGATTCCTACGTGGTAGAGCTGGAATTTAAGCCACCCACATAGACTGGGTCTGAGTCCAGAGCCCACATGGCCCTCCTCTGTCCCCAGCACTGCAGCTGTGGCCCTGAGGTGAGTCCAAGGTAGAGGAATGACTATGGTGCAGGGGTCTCTGTGTGTCTGTGCTCTGCCAGTGGAGGGAGCAGAAGGTAACAGAGCACATTTCTGTTTCTCTATTTTCTCTCTCTTTCACTGTCTCCCATCGCACTGACTGGTGGATGATATACGGCCTTTGGTTGTTGATGGGCTTGTAGTAAAAATGCTTGGTTTGGTTTTTCTTAAAACACAGACATGCCTTTCTTTAAAATCAGTTAAAATTTGCCCTTGACAAAGCTAACATACAAGGGTAAGGATAGCTATGGAATGGTATTATTTTTCTTGGAAACATTTTATTACTAGGTGCTTGGAGATTTATACTCAGCAGAGACTTACTGAACAATTTTGACTGTGTGGGTGTTGGGTTCTAGGCAGGGTGGAGATAAGTAGGAAACACCTTTTACTGCCAGGATCGCTAGCTGGTGGTGGAGCCAGATTTCAGTAGTTAGTGGAAACCAAGTCAGAATGAAAGCTGTAACCACTAAGCTGAACTTGGCCTGGAGGATAAGTGAGCCCTGGAGAAAGGACTGGCGGGAAGAGTAGGAATTAGAGCGGGAACAGGTAGGGAGCAGACGATGTGGGCACCAGTAGGAGGGAGTGACCCCAGATAGCCAGACACGGAGGATCAGGAAACTGCTGGAAAGTTAGGTGCTGAAACTAGTTGAGTTCCTGAAGGCCCTGGAATTCACTGAAACCAATTTCTCACATTTGTCAAATTATCAATGTACCAAACACCACTTAAGGAATATCCATTTCAATATATTCAGTGATTACAAATACATTCATTTTGAATGTAACTAATGAACATGTTCTTTTCATAACACTTTTAGATATTCTTTTTGTTCAATTTCTTAAAGCTAAAAATTTAATCTTATGCCTACATTTTGGTCATGAATATATTTCTAAATATACTCAATGTATATATTTTTCTTGTATTAATAACAGCTGCAACAATTCATGTGACAAAAGTTCATTTTGTATTTTTTTAGAGTCAAATTTTACTTTGCCAAGCAATCAGTGTTCTTAATCTCTTCAGTTTCAGAAATTGAATAAAATACTAACTTGTCAAAGACTAAAGAAACTTACAGGTTTCATAGTTCATCATTGTTTTTATGGGATGGGAGAAACTTACCCATTTTGTGAATTTCACAAATAATGTAGTGGGCTGATTTTCACGTTATAGAATGTGCCTTTTCCAACTTCTTTAGACAATCTAGGTTAATTTAGTACAAATTCTGCCACATATTTTCACTAAGCAAATTCATTTAGTAGACTGTTATGTAGGTTAACTTACATTTGGCAGAATTATCCTAGCAGCCATGCATAAACCTTGTGGAATAGGATGTGTATGGCTTGGGGTCGTCCACCCCCGCAATCAGAGGAGGAAGAGCTTCATCAGAGCTAAGTTTTAGAAAGGTGAGCTTCCCCAAGTCTTCACTCAGTGAGGCTCCCCTACAGAGGATAAAGAACTACTCTAAAAGACTCCACTCCATAATGTGGGACAGAGGCATCTTTGAGGGGGCTCCCTTTTCTTAAGTGAATGTGTGCTTAGGTATGAATTAGGGACATACAGGATCAAATAGGCATAAGAATAAAAGATAAAACTCACCATTTTCTTGGGGCTCAATTTCACACATTCCTCTGAGGACAGGGACTTTCTAGTGTGAACTTAGTGTGTTCACTAAGGGGAGGGGGTGAGAGGGAAGCAGAGATAAAGAGAAAAAAATGTCTCTAATGATTTTACTTTAAACAAGTTTTTGTTTTTGTTTGTTTATTTTGCATTTCACTATATCTTCAGACTCCTTTAATTTTTACTTTGAGACAAGATCTCTCTAAACTACTAAATTTATTAGATTAGACTTGAATTTGCAACCTTCCTACCTTGGCCTCCCAGATTGCTGGGGTTACAGATGTGTGTAACCATGCCTAGCTAAGCAGCCTTCTCTGTAAAACTTTCTCCCTTTCCCTACTTGGAATTCCTCTCTTTTCTCAGCAGGATGCTTGTGCAATGCCAGTCTCCACTGTCTTGTGTTGTGACATTTGTGTTTCTGTGTTTTCCTGCAGTCTAATCTGTGATTTCCTTGAAGTCATGGGTCTGGTAGCATTTATCTTAGTGCTTTATGACAAGTAGGAATTCAGTGACTGCTTATTAAATTGAGTTCTTTTAGCAGAAAAATGTCAGAGAAGCACCAAACCATGCACCCCCCAAGAGCTCCAAATGGGACCCTTCCCAGAAAAGGAGTGCAGAGAGCCTGGGCCTTCTCTAGGCTGTGCGGAGTCCTCCATCCAACTCTGTTCCAAATGACACTGGTCACTTCTCTGTTGGCCACCGTTCTTGGTGAGTAATGAGAAACAAGTCCAGAGGGGCAATGCAAAATGAGAGATCAGCTACACTTAGCAAACTAAAACAAAAGATGACTGAACTTAGAGCCAAAATCGGTTTTGGCAACAAAGGGTAGTTTTTTATTTTTCTGCCAGCTGGGACTTAGGGGAATTTGCTTTACACATGAAAGAAGCCATTTTCTAGACATTTCACCCTAGAATTTCTCCTCTAAGTATTTCCAAAGCAATCTCTCGCAATCATAGCATGGCTTGAAACAACTCTGTATTATCTATCAGTCTAAATGAATGATTTTCACTCTCTGTGGATTTATCCAGCATGAACAGGTAAAGTGTGCACTTCTACTGGGGCTTAAAGGTAAATCAGTTCTGTATTTAATTTTTGTAAGGAAAGCAAGATTAACATCTTTATGTTTCAACAACTCTATGCTTGATCCTCCTTATCATTCGAAATCCAAAAGAAGCCAAAAATATTTAAATGTTCTGTTTACCCATCTCTCCGTCACCCAATTTTGCCCACATTAGGCAGTGTTATTTATTTATTTTTTGTCTTTTTAAAGGTAATGTTATTTTAATGACATAATGCTTTTATGTTGAGGCACACTTTTGAGGATTTCTGGCTTTGCATAGATACATGTGCAGCAACAGAGATAGCTTATTTGATATACTGATGAAATTTGTGTCTTCTATCCAATTTGAGAAAAATGATCTCATATATAGTAGAGATAAAATTTGATGCGTTTTATCATTATCACTTATCAACATAGATGCTGATCACTCTTGTATTCATTGAACAAAGGGGACAGTCAGAGTTACGATTTTCCTTGATTAGAAGAGAAAGGAATTATCCTGACTCTAAAATCATCCTGTTGAAACCTTGAGATGAGATGTCTTAAGATGTAACCTTTGGTGCTTCTTGTCATTTTGGTGTCCAGGTAGATGTGGCCCCCCACCTTCTTTATCCTTTGCTTTCCCAACAAACTTGTTGAACCAGACAGAGTTCCCAACTGACACTGTTCTGAAATACACCTGCCGCCTTGGCTACATCAGGATCCGTTCAGCTCAGTCACTTACCTGCAAAAGTAATGGCCAATGGCAATATGAGGTCTTCTGTGGCAGTAAGTATAACACTCCTCTCTGGTTTTCCAGCTTTCAAATGTCATCTCGGGATCTAAATTTCCTGAGTCCAAGAAACCATCCAGATTCTCAACTACTGACTTTGATGCACACATATGAGATTAAATTTGTGTGCATTTTTTCTTAAAAAATACAAGTTCAGTGAGTCAAAATCAGAAATAAGTGTGAATCTAAACATCAGAGGCTTTATGAAAACAGAGGTGGAACTGATAAATCACTCTTTTCTAATGCCATATCTGTGAATACTTGAAATCACTAACCATCGTTTAATTTTTTCTCCCAGAGAAACAGTGCAGAAATCCAGGAGATTTACCACATGGCATAATTGAAGTTAAGACAGATCTCTCCTTTGGATCAAAAATAGAATTCAGCTGTTCAGAAGGGTGAGTGTGAGGTAGAAATAATACTTATTTTATTTTATTTTATTTGGTACTGGGGATTGAACTCATGACCCAGCGTTTGCCAGGCAGACGCTTATGCTACTGAGCTAAATCCCTGGCTTTAATTAATTTTAAAATGGCAAATGTATTCATTTGTTTCAAACTTTAAAATGTTCATATATTTCAAAAAGATATACATTGAGAATTCTCACTTCCATCCTTTCTCTATATACCACATTTTTTTGGTCTTCAGCAAAGATTTATTAGTTTAGGGTGTATCATTCTAGCATTTCTTTACACAAATACAAGATGAGAAATTATTTTAGTTACTTTTCTCATTGCTGAGACAAAATATCTTGCATGCAAAGTTAAAGGAGGAAAGTTTTATTTAGCTCACAATTTGTAGAGGTTTCAGTCCATAGTCAGCTGGCTCCAAGGCAGGGCAGCATGGCAGAGGAGCATTGCAGAAGAGAAACAGTTCATGGTGAGGCGGAAGGCAGCAAAGCAGCAAGAAATACTAGCAGCAAGCCTGCCTTCCTTCTCTCCCCCTTTATATTCTATCCGCTAGAAGCCTACTGATTGTTGCCACCCACGCCCAGGGTGGGGCTTCCATTATCCACACCCAGAACTATGCTAATTTCAATCAGTGTACTAATTTAGTATATTCACCCTTAATCCCACTATCAAACACTTAATCCACATTCACACTCTAGATCCAGCCACTTCTGAAAAACCCCACTACAAGCACATGAGGCTTTGGGGGATATCTAGATACAGGCCATAACAAAAACTAACATATATTTTTTATTTTTCTTAGTTCTAATACCAAGCATAATTTTGAATCTTGATTTTCATTATTTATCAGTATGTATTGGAGATATTTCATATTTGAGCATAATGCTTCCTCATTCATTGTATTTTCAAATATGTAGAATTTTATTTTATAGCTACACCCCAGTGCTGTAACACCCGTTTGATGGATGTAGTCTTTTGACATACTGAACCATGCTTGAATACATTACTTTATACCTATGTGCATTTTTATGAATGTAATTATCAAATAGCAATTTGCAGAAGCAATCCAATTTACCCTTGATACGAGGATGAATCACTCCAGTTACTGGAACAGTCCCCTTCTTTGCCTGTTCACTCAATTGCCTGAGAGGCCAGAATGAATAGGGTTTGACCTCAAGTTTAGTTTGGAAAGCCAGGAAAAATATAGGATGCCTGGCTAAATTTGGATTTCATAGCACAATGAATAATTTTAGTATAAGTAAGCTCTATGTTGCATTTACGTCACATTTAAATGAAAAAAAGTTCTTTACACAAAATTCAAGTTTAAACTTGAAACGTAGGTATCTTGTCTTTCTGTTTGCTACATCTTGCTGTCTGTGGTAGAAGCATTTTGCCATTGGAAACAAAGACTGCTATACCAATAGAGAAATTGCTTATTTCTACTTTTACAATTGCTGAGATTTCAGTAGCATCACAGTGTATGGTCCAATTTTCATTAACATTCCACAGGCTTTTCAATGATATATATATTTTTATTATCAGTACACACTATGATATAAATATATATATCATTGATATATATGCATTATATATAATGCATATATTTATAATATATACTTCAAAAACACATTAGGTGTATTTTGTTGTGGTCTCTTTTGAACCTTTTATTGCCCTTCTCTTTATCATTTAAAAAGGTAAGAATCAATTTAAATTTATAATTTTCATAATTATTTCACATATTAAATAAATTAATAATAACTAATAGTATGTTTTGATCATTTTTAATATATTATGTATTTTATTTCCTTAAAAAAACCTGCCACACATTATAGTAAAGATTTCTAGGTCTTTTCATACTTATAAGTGAGAGAAATCATACTTGCATGTGTAAATAACATTGTCTCTCTAGTGCAAAAAACTGAAAGAGTAAATAAGATACAAAATATGAAATAGATATTGTGAAAGTGAAAGGGAAAGAAACTACTCAAAAAGAAAGATAAATGAATAGGGGAAAGGAGAAAAGAAAGAAAAGATCTCATATATATATATATATATATATATATATATATATATATATGTACATATGCAAGATAGATAACTATACTACTAATCTCTGTTGGTTTATCAAAAAGAACAGTTTGTGCTGTCACTGTTTGATTGTTAGATTGTTTTTTCCATGCCTAGATCTTGTAATCTGAACAAGTACTTTGAAGATAACAATATGCAATATATTAGCCAGTGTTAATGTCCCATTATTTTGTTTTGAAATTCTGCATCATTGTTTTTATTCTATTTTCATTTTTAAAATAAGAAAAAAATTGGGGCAGGGATTTAACTCAGTGGCATAAGCGCCTTCCTGGCAAGCACTAGGTCATGAGTTCAACCCCCAGTACAAAAACAAAAATTATATATATATATATATATATATATATATATATATATATGATAGGTAAGGTAATTATACTATTAATTCTATTAGTTCAAGGAAAGGAACAGTTAGTGCTTATAATGTTTGATCAATTTTGCATGACTACATCTGATAATCTGAGCAACTCTTTTGAAGATAACAATATGCAATATAATAACAATTGTTAATTTCTTATTATCTTGTTTTGAAATTCTTTATTATTATTGTTCTGGGTTTTTTTGTTGTTGTTATTGTTGTTAGGTTTTGTCTTTTTTTTTTTAAGATAGGGTTTCACTATGCATTTTAAATGGCCTTGGGCTCACTTTGTAGCCCAGGCTGATCTTGAACTTGCAATGATTCTCCTGCCTCAGCTTCCTAAGAGCTGGGATTACAGGAGTGTGCCACCATGCCTGGCTGTTATTTTTTTCTATTTTTTTTCTCTTTAACATAAAAAATTTTTTTTCTAGGTCTTCATTGAAAAATTAAAATCCTTAACTTTATAAAGTACCTGTATTTGTATAATTTAATCATCTTAATTTTATGGGATATTTAAAATCATTATTTTTGCTTTTCTTTTAACTTGCATTTACCTGAGATAATTTGCCTGTTTTAAATTTGTAATATGTTCAAAACATGTCTAGTTTTGCTTCCTGTATGCAACAAAGAGTTGAATTTAGCTCTAATTAAAAGCTCTTTTTCTTTCAATAGGATATTAAACCTATTTGTTTACTTATTCATTGAACCTCATGAGTTCTGGGCAAGGGCTTCACTACTGAGCTATATTCCTAGTTTCCAGTTATCTTTATTAATATGAGTGATAACTATAAACTTGTCATATTATTTCACATACTACCCTATATGTATGGGTATAGCATATTTATTTGTTATGTATGATATATAGAGATAGATGATATTTAGGAAGGTTGAAAATGGGGTTCCATTAGTTATAAATTCATATTAACATATCATTCCCGTTTATCCCTCCTCATTTTAAGTGTGTTCCTTGTAAACAATAGACATAAATCCTCCATTTCCTACCCCCGTCTATCTTCTCTACCAATAAATTTGTTATTTATATCACCTTGGTATTTATTTTGAATTTAATAATAATATACATTTATGTCAACAGATTGAATTTACTACCAGATCTTGTAGATGAGACAATGAAGGAGAATGTTTTGATTTTCACCTCTTCTCCATTTCCTATTTTTGTTAGTTATATAACATTTCGGCATTGTCTATGTATATAACGTTTACACTTCACTCAATAACTCTTAACCTCATCTTGGTTTCTGTCTTTGATACATGTTCAGTGTACCAGTTTTTGTTTTTGGCTAACGTTGCCACTGTAGTCTGTTAGTTGGCTACACTTTGCACGGTAGTGGTTTCCTAAAAACAAAACAAAACTAAACACATCAAAGCACCACCCCATCCAAGAAAGTTAAAATTACCCTGTAAGCTCTTGTAGACTCAAATCTGAGGAACTAAGAAATAAAGGGATGTTTAAGAAATGATGAAACCTTAAGAGCTAATAAGGTTGGTTATAAAGCACACCCACTTCACAGCTATCCAAGAGGCACTGAAATAGTATCTTTTGCTAGTGAATGATGCCATAGAACTCTCTGACACCAACCTCAACTTCTTTTTCTTATACACAATTTGGACTTTGGCTGTCCAAAGATAATTATTCATTATATCTGAAATCTAATAGTTTTCTTCTTGATTGCCTTGATAAAAACTGTTTGGTCTAATTTTTGTTGCTTGTTAATATATAAAGTATTGTTTCAGCATCATTGACTCATATATTTTTAAATAGTTATCTTGTTCTGCAATAAAGCATGCAAGGATTCTCCTTTGCTTTCCTTCTATATCTATTATATTTCCATAATCTTTTTCCACTCTTGCTTTATTTTCATTGGCTTTTCAGATTTATCCTTTGTCCCCTACTGTGGATGGCTTCCAAAGGAGTAAAGAGAAGATTCAAAACTGAGGTGCTGCTGGAAAAATAAGTTGCTTTTAAGGAAGTAATTGAAACAATACTTTCTTTGAAAGAAATATAAATGTAAAGAAGGACTTACTTCTAGCAAATCTTATTTTATTAAAATTAACATCAAGTTACTATTCAATAAACTCCAGAGACTTTTAGATTGTTAAAGATGCTATTAACCTGAGTGTTCTGTCACCCTGTAGGTTTATTTCTTGATGATCGTACTAGCAATCCCTTTTCTCTGTTATAAGCTGCAGAAGGAAATCAAATGGAGGAAGGGTTGGGACTTGTCAAGAGTCATATAATGGGAGAATTGAGTAGAGGGTTAATGTATGGAAGTAAGACAGGTGTCTGCAAGTCAGAAGCAGGCATCAGTTTAGAGATCATGACAGTGTCAGGTCAGTAATCTAGCCAATACCCTCAATCAGAGAAAACAGCAGAACACACTAAAGTGAGTAGTTCATTGTCCTGCTCAGTCCTGACACCTACCAGATGCTCTGTCCTGAGGTGAAGAACAAAAGAACAGACAAATGAACAAACACACACTATTCATTGCAGTAATGAAATTTTACTCAACAGAGTGCTCAGTGGAAAGTGATATCCAAGAAAACATTATTTATTCATTTTAATATTGAGTAATAATTATATTTCTTCAAAATCCCTTATCCAATTTAATTTAGGCTAGGAAGAATTCCATTAAAATCTTTGATTTTTATCTTATTCAGGTATAACTTAGTTGGCCCAACCACTAGTGTTTGTGAGATCCACGATAAAGGAGTTGATTGGCGTGTTCCTTTTCCAGTATGTGAAAGTAAGTAGTTTTGGGTTTTTTTTTTCTGACTTGGATGATAAACTTAAAGAACAGTGCCTTGGTTACTTTTCTCTTGTTCTTGAAACAAAATACCTGAGGGCCAAAGTGAAACAAGGAAAGGTATTTTTAGCTTACAGTTTTTGGAGGTTTCAGTCCATACTCAGCTGGCTCCAAGGCAGGGTGGCATGGCTGGGGGCAGCCATTCATGGCAGCAGCCAGCAACAAGAGCAAAAAGGGCAAAAGAGGGAAAGCAGCCTCCTTACCCCTTATATTGTATGCTGGCTCCCTGTCCCTGGGCTGGTGCAGCACTCACACCACCAATCCCAGCACTAGACAATGAACCAATCACAAATGCTAGATTCAGCTGCCTCCATGACTGCATGAGGCTTAGGGGTGAGGGCTGGCATCTGAACACAAACCATAACAAATAGCAATGCTGTGTACATCTTTAATCTTCATATGACTTTGCAGGAATCTTAGGTTTATAATGTTGCCTTCCTCTAAATTTCTTTTTCCTTGTTCCTCTCAGTTATTAAGTGTAGGTCCCCTCCAGACATCATCAATGGGAAACACAGTGGTGTGGATGAAGACCTCTACACATTTGGCTCCTCGGTCACCTACAGCTGTGACCCCACCTACTCTCTCTTAGGCAGTCCCTCCATTTCCTGTACGGTGGTGAATAAAACAACAGGTGTCTGGAGCCCAAATCCTCCAAGCTGTAAAAGTAAGTCACAGTGATGAAGTTTGCTTTACATGGTTTTCTTTTCTTTTTTTAAGGAAGGTGAGGAGGAGATTGGAACATTATAAGGATGAATTCATGATACCCTGAAGCCAACTAATATTTTTTGCAGGCTTATTTTAATATGGTAGCCCAGAGTACCTCTCACTGGTTTGGTAAGGTAAAAATTTCTCCTCATTCATTAGGAGTCTGCCCCCTATCCACAAGATGCTGTAGGCCAGCTGTAGCCTAAGGGTTGGCTTAGTAACCAGCTCAACAGTCAGGTGGCTTTGATCTTCTGACAATTCCACATTCAAAAGCACTTTCACAAGCTTTTCAGTAGAGGAAGAGAAAGGCAGGTTACATCCTGGTTGTTAACAGTTTTGGCTTCCAAATGACACAGATCACTTTCTGTCTTATCTTTCCATCTAGAACTAGGAACGTGTAGTCCCTTCCTGTCATCAGAGGACTGATGAAGTCTTTTGCCTATTCAGGGAAAAGAACTGGAAATGTTAGTTAACACTTGTAATATAAACCACATTTGCCTGGAGAGCAGACAAAGCCTCCTAAAATCCAAAAGACCAGCGAGAAAAGCAAGCAATAATTGAACTAGAAGATACACTGTGGTTTTGCTAATTTGCTAACCCCACACATCTTCCTTTACTACTGCTGCTCATACAATATCACTTACTCTACCACAGTCCACCCAGGGGGAGCAGAGAGCACAACACTGCAATCTGGCTGAATAATTGAGTCAGGACTGCAAGGGATGGAAAAGGCAGGAGTTGAGACTAGGAAGGTTAGCAGAGCCACCCTGCAGAGGGCCCAGTGTGTCGCTCTCAGGAGTGCAGAGGGAAGGTGAAGGGGAGGTGAAAGGCTTTACTAGGACCATAGATGTGCTGCACTTGAGGAAGATAACTAGCTGCAGGATGGGAACAGTTTGAGATGGGACATAACTGGACCAATAGACACCTACTATGGGTTAGATGTAAAATACAGACCCAGTGTAACAGTGGTAAGAGGTAGTAGGGGTTTTGGGGAAGTGACTGATGCCCTTTGTTAAAGCTGAAGCCTCAAAGAGCCCTGATCCTTTTAGTTCTTTTCTCATGTGAGGGCACAGCATTTATTCCTTCTTCCCCGAGAGGATGCAGCACAGGCAGCATCCTGGACGTAGGGAGAAAGTCCCTTCTAGACTCTGAATGTGCTGGTGCCCAGACCTGGGGCTTTTTATTCCCCGGAAATGTGAGGAAATAAATTCCTGTAACTGACATGTGACCCAGTCTAAGGAATTTTGTTTCCCCAGTAGGAATGGACTAAGATAGACCTTGCTGTCAGTTTCTAGTCGAGAAGTAAAGGTGGCTTCAGCTGTAGCCATGGCATTGGGCCTGGAGAGAGGCTGAGGGATGACATGTTGACAAGTGACCAGATGAAAAGATGAGAGGTGGGCGAGGTTTGCTCCACACTGGTGGGGCACAGATTTCTGAAGCTTTGGCCATCTCTTCATGACCACCATGTCATTGCCATGGGCTACTGACTCACAGTCACAATCATCCAAGAAATTCTGTCATTATAATGGAAGTTTTGTGGACCTTGCATGATTCCTTGGGAATAAAAACTATTACTAGTTTGGACTTATCCATAGTCATCTCAGATAAGGACCAGTGTGATAGGGCCTCATTTTATTGAGGTATTTAAAAGCTGAAAATAGATATTCATTTGAAAAATGTAGCCAAGCATGGTAGCACATGCCTGAAATCTCAGCATTTCGGGAGGCTAAGGCAGGAAGCTCAAAAGTTTGAGCCCAGCCTAGGCAATTTAGCAAATTAACAAGACCCCGTCTCCAAGTAGAAAAGGGCTTGGGGTGTAGCTCATGGTGAAGGCTCTGGGATCAATTCCCAGTATAGGAAAAAAAAAAAAGTTTTCCTTTGTATGTATTTGACATGTGTGTATATTAGGCATTTAAACTCCAAATTGGGTTAGTAGCTGTGATGTTCATTTTGCCATTTATCTTTTAAAATGCACTTCTCATGTCTAATAATTCTTTAGAAATCACCTGTCGCCAGCCAATTGTCCAATATGCAAATATTGTTTCTGGATTTGGACCCATCTATACTTTCAAAGACACCATTATGTTTAGCTGCCAGAGAGGTTTTGACCTCAGAGGGAGCAATTTAATCCGTTGTGAAGCTGATGGTAACTGGAATCCTTCTCCTCCTGTGTGTGAGCCACGTAAGTAGGGGGCATGCAGGAATTTCAGTGGCTGGCATCTAGAGGTACCCGGAAATGATAATACAGGCACATGGGCATGACTAGACCTACTTTGAGTCACAACTAATGTTTAAATTTAGGTAAATAAATTCCTTTATTATTTTTGTTGCTGTTGTTTGAAGGAATGTTTCAGTGTACTCTGCAAGCTTGGCTATCACTACAAAAGGCTTCCATGTAGAGTTTTCTGGGTTGTGTTCTCTACAGTCCTGCAGACGGGGTGGGTCGTATATTTATATCAACAATTTTCTGGCAGTTGATAGAACATTCTCTTAGTTTAACAGAGTCCTTACAGTTTGATAATTATTTTGAAATATTAAAAATAAAATGCCCTGAGAGAAAATGTCTTTTGCCTAGCTTTCTCCACAATATTGGATAGACTAGCTCTGATTCTGAAAATCTAAAATTGTAAAATCATGTGGGCCATAAAAATAATGATGAAAGTAATCATGATAAGTTGGAATTAGTATCAGTGCATAACAAGTACTAAGTCAATAAATCCCCCAAATAATTGTGAGCACTGTTATTATTCTCATTTTATAGATAAGGAAATCATTCACAGAGGTTCATTGACTGACCTAAAATCATACAAGTGGTGAAGGGAAGAAGCCTGTGTTCTGCGTGCTCTGAAGTGTCAGTAGCTTTTACTCTGGGGACTGCTGCATCAGTGTTTGGGCAAATCTGTCTCCTAGAGTAGGATGTAGTAAGTTGGTCAAAATTAGCAAAGAAAACCATTCAAGGTGCCAATATCAAATTAAGCAGCATTTATTCAGAAAATCTGTGGAGATTTGACACAAGCAGTGACCACTGCATTAGAACTTGGGCTTATACTCAGCACCCAATAGCACCATTTGGTTGCAAAATATTTCTGTGGGTTCACAAGTGGCAGCTCCAGTGTCTCCCAGCTCCTGAGGTAGAAAGGTTATTCAGGGAAGGTTTGGAAGCCAGTGAACACTGCATTTTCCAAAGTTCTGTGCTATAAACTGGTGTCAGCAGTCAGACATAGGTGTCTGTTCCTCCACCCCACTTTCCACTCTACAGAGACGACTCAGGTAAGGCGGTTGGAAGAATTTAGCTCTCATTTCCTGCACAGCAATGTGTTGCAGGAAAGCTGCTGCAGTGGGCTGGGTAGCTGAGTAGCGTCTCCCATCTTCCCTAGCTTTCAAGACCATGAGAAGTATTGTTGGTAGACTTGAAAACCAGTGAATAATGGCAGGTGTCAATCCCAGTGGCTCTTGCTGGGGGATGTGTACACTGGGAGGCAGCCACAGCTGGTTGGCAGAACTGTTTCCTGCTACACTCCTTTCCCCTCTTCACAGCTTCTATGCTATGGGAAGGATTCTAGTGTGGGACCTGGTGAAGAAGTCTCCTTATATTCTTAGCTCCTGGTCTGTGGTGCAGAAGTTTTTCCAGTGTGGGTTCGGAGCAGTCTTCAAAGACTGTTAATGCTCTGTCCCTGCCAAAGGGCCTGTCTTTAATTAGATTAGACTGTGCAGCACTTTATGCCCCAGGGAGCTGAAAAAAAATAATAATTGAGCAATCAGGTAACAGTTACTGGAGGCTAACAATTATATGTAACACAACAGAGGCAGACCAGTCAAAAGCTTGATGAGAAAGAGACAGAAAGTGAAAGCACAATCCTAGTTAGGATGACTGAACGTGCTCAAGGCCGTGCTCTCTGAAGCGTGCCCTTCGTTGGTGCGTATTTGGGGGGAAATAGGCTCTAGTGAACTAGTCTACTCAAGTCGCTATATATACAAGCCAACAAGCAGAGAACAATTGGTCCTGAAGTTGGTGAGGGAGAATTAAAACAGAAAATTGCTAAAATGTATTCTCTGACATGTGCAGCTTTCAACAAATAATTATTAGACATGAAAAGAAACACAAGTCATCCATACCAAGAGAACAGATCAACAATAGAAACTTCCTTTGAGGAGGCCGAGAGGTTAGCAGAAAAAAATTCAAAGCAGCTAGTATGAATATATTCAAGAATGAAAGGAAAATGTCAAGGAAAGTATTGTTAAAATGTTTGACCAAACAAAATATCAATAAACATAAAAATTATTAAAAACTCAAACGTAAATTCCAGAGTTGAAGACAGACTGATTGAGAAGATATAACCTGGAGGATATATAGAAAAAATAACAAGGAAAAATGGAAAAACACAAGGAATAGGAGATGCTTCATTAAGTGTACCAACATCTGCATAATGACAGTAGAGAAGAGATTAAAAAAAATTTAAACACTACTAAAATAAAAATAGCTGATAATTTCCCAAAGTTAACCAAATAATAATTTATACATTTAGGAAGCTCACTAAACTTAAGTGCCATAATGTAAAGTGATCCTGATATAGAGACTACATAGTCAGAATGTTGAGAGCAGCGAGAGAAAAACAGCACATCATGTGTAATGACCCCTATGGGTGAACAGCTGACTTCTCAGCATAAACAGTGGGCTTAGGTGGCAGTGGGATGACAGATTCTGTGTGCAAAAGGAAAAAAATCAACTAAGCATCAAGAAAAACATTTCGTATCTATGTTTATTAGAAACACATTATTCTAGTTATTGTTTTATATAATTTTATGTTTCATGTTTTTTATGGTGGCTTAGAGAGAAAAAGAAGAGTAACATGATTAGGTTAAACTGCTTCTTTATCATTTCAGGATCTCTTTATTTCTCCCTGTGGGTTCGGATTATTATCTGGTGTTTTCATCCTCCAGTGTAGCTTTGTTCAGATTTACCTCCCTTGTGCTATTATTGTCAAGCATATTGTGTTTCTATTGTAGACATAACAATAATTTATATACACTTTTGTTTGCAAATACTGTTAAATTAGTTAATAGAATAGGCCTTCTGTATCTTCAGATTTCAACTCTGGGGATTCCACCAACTGCAGATGGAAAACATTTGAAAGAAATTTATGTCTGTTATTGGAGTCAAACAAGACTGCAACCTAGCAGGGCAGATAAAATTATGTCTGTTATGAATATGTACAGACTTTTTTGCTTATCACTTCTATAAACAACACAGTGTAAAAATTATTTACATATCATTTACATTGCATTAAGTATGTAGGTAATGAAGAGCTGATGTGAAGTATCTTTGATAATGTGTGTAGGTTATATGCAAACACTATCCCACTTTATATTAGGGATTTGAGCACCTACAGATTTGGACATCTGTGAGGTTCTTGGAACCAATCTTCATGGATGCTTAAGAATTATTGTATATTAGTATATTGTCTTTTTTTTTTCTTTTTAAAACAGGGTATCACTATGCAGTTCAGGCTGGACTTGAGCTCACATTGTAGCCCAGACTGGTCTCGAACTTGCAATGATTCTCCTGCCTCAGCCTTGCTAGTGCTGGGATTACAGGCATGAGCCACCATGCCTGGCCAATATCGTCTTTTTAAATTACTTGCATAACAACTTTTTCAGGTATTCACTGTTTCCTCTGTAAACACAGATTACTACCTGGTATCACCCACTTTCAGCGTAAATAATGTTCTCTATTATTGTTTATAAGAATGGTCTTCTAGAAACCACTCCACATCCATCCCAGTTGTTACAATAAAAACAAAATATACATCCTCACCAACATTTGTGGAAATACTGGCGCTCTTATACACTGCCAGTAGGAATATAAATTGCTGCAACAATTTTGTAAAATAGTTTTGACAGCTCCTCTAAAGCAAAAGCATATAGTTACCATATAATTCAGCAGTTACCCTCTTGGGTATCAGTCCTAGACAAATGAAGATAGATGTACACATAAAAATTTTTACATGGATGTTCATAGCATCATCATCTCTAATATGATCATAAATTGAGTAACAGAAATTAAAAGTGGTATATCTATGCAATAGAGTGTCACTTGACAATAAGAATAAAGTACAAATATATGATACATCACAGATCAACCCTGAAAACATTACATTAAGTCAAAAAGGATAGACTCTCCAAAAGTACTACTGTGAATGATTGCATTTATTTGAAATGTATAGAAGAGGGAAGTCCATAGTTAAAGATTGCCAAGACCTAAGAGGAAGTGGGAATTGAGACTGACTGCTAGTAAATCTTCTTTCATTGAGGTGATAAAAATACCGTGAAATTAGGTAATAGTGATGGTTACAAAGTTCTGTGAAGATACTAAGAACCACTGAATTCTACGTACTATTCAAATATTTGCAAATCAAATGTAATACACATCTGGCTTGGTAGACATTTGTGTTTTATTTCTGTATTGTATGAGTCTGCAGCATCAGGAAAGGGAAGAGGACAGGCTGAAAACATAAGGCTCAAAAGCTGCTTATAGCAGCTTGGTTCATACTCACCACCACTCAGTGATAAAGCTCCCGGTGCTTGATGTATTTTGATCCTCCTCTTGATGAGGAGGGTGACGCTCGTTTATTTTCCCCAATCAGTCAGGAAACATAGGAAGTTTGTTTTGTTTGACCATTTTCTTGCATGTTTACTTACTTGGCAAATTGGATGCTTCAATTCAGAAACTAAACATTCTGAAGTACACTGAAGAGGAAGGAAGAGTTATTCTTGTCTATAGTTGGCACAACACACAGAAACCAGTCGGTGTGTCCTCTGTGGGGTCCTCTCTGGGGTGGGCACAGCGGGGCAAATGGCTGTCTGGAGCATGGTGTGCTCCATCCACAAGCTGTTGCAGGGTAGCTCCTTGGTGAATGAGCATTTGACGGGGTCATTGCCGGAGGTGCCAGCACCATTCACACGGTCCTTTCCTTATGTTCTCTGTGAGCAGAAGGTTGTGTGAACATACCAGACATTCCAAATGCTTCCTGGGAATCATATAGGAGGCTCAGCAAAGAAGCACTGTATTCACCTGGGACATGGCTCAAGTACCGCTGCCACAAAGGCTACGTACCTGCTACACATGAGCCCACAACTGTGACTTGTCAAAGTGATTTCAAATGGAGTCCATTCAAAGGGTGCAAGAGTGAGTTGTTTTTTTTTTAAAATATTTTTGTATATTTAATGCTTTGTATGTGGTGGGATTGTCTACCTTAAATTTATATAAGTTTATCCCTCAAGATAAATTTAAATTACAGTGTTTCAGGCAAATGTGAACTTTTGTCACCAAAAGGGACCATCAGAGACCTGGAGTTTGAGGTGCTAAGAAATCATGACCTTTCCTTAGGCCAGTTTAGAGTCAACTGAGAAACAGACACAGAAGTCACACAGTGTGCAGGTTGAGTGTTAGCTTCAGTATTGGGAAGGGTGGAATGGAGATTACAGGTCAGCCATGGTCAGAATCCACATTTCCTTGCATCTTTCAAGCCTGCCCCGTGTGAACTGTGGGGCAGAGCAGAAGGAAAGCCTGTGACACAATCAGGAACTCAACCAACAACAAGTTGACCTGTGTCTTGTGTCCCCTAAGACATGAAACAGTAGCTTGTCACCTGCTTTCACGAGACAGATCCTGACTCCTGCCTTGGTAGTCTCACCTCAGAATGACAGAAAGGAGATTTTTCTCCAGCTTTACTGGTAGGTGAGGGGCTTCTTTCTCTGCTTGAGAGAAGGAGGGAGAGGCTGCAGAACAAGTGGATGCTGTTTATGGCCCTCAGTGAACATGGCCAGAAAGGAGGACACTGCCCCCTCGTGCCCACCTCACAGAGCCTTCACATTTCAGAAGGAGGGAGCACTGAGACCCAGACCACAGGCAAGTTATGCTCCTGATTAGAATTTGAAAAATGTGTGAAATGCACGCATAATGAAAAGCGATATTCTAGATCAACTAGTCAGATTATTTCACATTAAAACAAAACGGGTTCATTGCAGTTATTTAGACCCATGTTGGGGAAACAGAGTGAAAAGTTTTTAGTAAAAGGAATGAATAGAAAACATAGTTAACAAAACTCACGGCCATCACCTGCTTAACAAACTATTGCTTGTAGATGTTTAAAAACCTACTTTTAGTTATATTTATTTTACTCAAAAGATTTTTTTTATTTAATTATATACTAAAGAATATTCTTAGCTATTTAAAAGGCAGAAGTGAAATGGTATTCAAATGTAAAATCTGATTAACAGTTAGAATCATGACTTACATATTTGTGTTTTCTACACTACAAAGCATTGTGTAAATACTGTTGCTACAGTTTAAAAATCACATGGACATAAAAATGAACACTGATTGTATCTTTCATAAAAAGTCCATAAAAATTAAACACTGACTATATCTTAGTGTGCCTATGAGACTCTATTGTAATGCTGGGCAAGCTCCTTCTATGGAGAATGGTGTATTTTATTCTGTTCTGATGTTTTCTCTTACATCAGACAATATGAACTTACATTGTAAGGTATCTCTACTAATGAATGAAAAATTGTGTTCCTTTATCACCTTCTGTTGTTTTAAAAATGGAAGAAATTGGATAGCTATTTCTCTAAATTTTGTATCAAACTAGAAAAATCCTGACCATAAGCAATAATTTACATTTATTTTTATGCATTAGCTGACAGGTGGATATACTGTTGAGAACTTCCCTTTCCCCTGTAACAGAAGAAACATGGTAGTAGAAAGCTTAATCATGATGCAACTCCAGTGGTGCCAGAAGTAAATGAATGTGATTATGTTTTTTGAATAATAGTGAAAATTTGCATTTTCATATGGGAGTGCTACAGCTTTTCAGTGGGAGGTTCCCAGTGACAATGCTTAACTGGACTAGAGTTCAATTAACTGGACTAGAGTTCCTTCAGGGATGGCTGACACCGAGTGAGGCTGCTTTGAGCCCTCTTTTCGGTTTTCCTGGCCACTGTGGCCAGGGCCTCCAAAGGTGGGCATGAGATCTCTCGCCATGAGAGCTTCCTCATGCTGACTTTACTAACCAGTGTCCTCACTTTTTCCTTTTAGAGGTGTGTTGCCCAATGCCACAGGTGAAGAATGGTAAAAGCAAGATGGTAGCCGATAGCCCTGACTGTCCTTTTCCCTACAACAAAGTATTTCAGTATACATGTGACAGTGATGAGAAATATTATTCAGCTATATGCCAAGAAGATGGCACATGGAACCCCCACGTACATTGTGATCAAGGTAAGAACAGCTAGAATTGTGTATTTGGGGGGAGTTTCTGCATATCACTGTGATGGAGATGAGTAAGAGAATGTTTAAAGTTAGGAAAAGAATTTACACACCTTACTCTCGGAGTAAACCCTATTTTCTCTTCTTGCCCTCATGCTTTGTTTTTGTCCTTTGGCTTTCTCCTGTTCCTGTTTTCTCAATCAGTGAACATTGAGTGTAGATCACAACTAATAGATAATCTGAAGTTTTCTAATATCGCTTTCTGTTTCTTTGTACCTACTCTTTCTTCCCCTACTTCTGGTCCATATGTCTTAATCTACAGAACATGACCTGCCTACATCTTTTTATACCTGCATTTTTGAACTCATTCCTTCTTCTTCCTTAGACAGCACTCTTCTGCTGCCTCTAAACTTTACAGTTGGTCTTCCATTCCACCGGAAAGTGCCTTCCTCTCCTCACCAAGTATCTTAGTCACCTCCCTCCTCACCAGGACATAATACCCAACACCCACAATTCGCAAGAAGAGAGGTTTATTTGGGCTCTCAGTTCATGTTTGGCAGCTTAGGCACAGAAACAGGTGGCAGAAGGGGCCATAGCAGAAGGAAGGCTACTTATATTATGGTGGCTCAATAGCAGAGATTAGCCAGGGAGGGAGACACTTTCTCAGGTCTCACCTCCAGTGACCCATTTGCACTGACCAGAATGAGCCTCCCAACGGCAAGTCAGCTATATTGCTCCCATAATTCAATCACCTTCCAAAATCTCGGCTTCTGAATGTATTAGGCTGTTGGGGGCATATCTAGATATAAACAAAATATTCTGCCCTTGGGCCCCAAAAGTTGCATGCACATATCTTTATACAAAATGCATTTAGTCCACCTCTAAGAGCTACCAAAGTCTTAATAGTATCAACAATGCTAAAAGGTCCAAGTCTAACGTCTACTCTGAGATTCAGTGCTAAGTCTTAGCTATGTGCCCCTGTAGAAGTAAAGAAAAAAAAGGGTTAACCAGTGTCAACACACAGTGGCACAGGGAAGACATACCCATTCCAAAAGGGAGAAGTAGGTAAATAGGAAAGAATAAGACCAAAGCAAGAGTGGAGACCAGCAGGAAAGAATTAAATCTTTTAAAAACAGATTTGTGTCTAGGACCTGGGGAGAGTTGTAGCAGCAAGATGTGAAATCCTCAGTGCTCGGTTGGCTTCCAGCAGCATTGCTGGCACCAGCCCTGGTGATTTCTCTCTGCATATAAATATTGTATATGCCACTGCATATAAATATTGTATCTTTCTCATCCATTCTGCAGTTGATGGGCAAGTTACTCTTGCTTGTTTTCTGGTCTCAGGTCACATGGAGCAATTTTTTTTCTCTCTTTTGATTTTCAGTCTGTAAATTTCCTTTCCAGCTAAATGTGTTCCTTGTATACAGTATATTGATGGATCTTGTTTCTTGATTCACTCTCCGTGTTTTTCTTTTTATTGCTGACTGAGCCCATCTACATTAAAGGTTGCAATCAGCATACACTGGCTTGTCTCTGCCATGCTCTCCTCCTGTTGTTGGCTCTCCACTATTCCCCTTCAGTTACCTGCCCTGTTTGGCGATCCTCCTCTGCTTCTGTTCCTGGAATCATGGTCATCTTTATCTCTCCCTAGAATATCCTTCAGTACTCTCTGTAGGGTTGATTTGGTAGTCATGATTTTTTTCAGTTGTTCTTTATCATGGAAGTGTCTTGCTTTTCTATCAATTTTGAAAGATAGTTTTGCTGGGTAGATCAGTCTGGGTTGGAAGTTATTTTTTTTTCAGAGTTTGAAACACCTCACTCCAAAGTCTTCTTGACTTGATGGTTTGTGTTGATAAGTCTGCTGTGATTCTGATTCATTTTCCTTTATCTGTCTCTTCTCTAACAGCTTTTAATATTCTCTTCTTGTGTTGAATTTCTGAAATCTTGATTGTTATGTGTCTGGGTGTAGCTAGTTGGAGTCCTATGTGCCTCGTTTATCTACATGCCAGATCCATTTCCCATGATTAGGAAATTTTCTGCTATTACTTCTGTAAATAGTCTTTTAATTTCATTTGTGTTGACACCTGCTTCTTCACCAATGCCTATCACTCTTAAATTATGCTTCTTTGCATCATTTTTACAGTTGTCTAATTGTTGTTTCCTGATTCCTTGTTATTTTTAAGATATCTTTCCTTTCATGATCACTAGCTGCAATCTTATCTTCAAGGTCTGAAAGTCTATCTTCAATCCCTTTCAAGCAGTTTTGCCAGCTTTCAATTGAAGTTTTAATTTCCTGGATGTCTCTTTGAATCTGTTTCATGGATTGTAATTCCTTTCTATATTCATTCAAGGTTTCTATTATTTTCATATGCTCCTCTTTTTTACATATGTCTACTATAGACATACTGAGCAATTCTTTCAGTATATTTGCAATTTCTTCTTTTACCTGAGACATTATTTCTGATTTGACTGCAGTTAAAAATCTCACGAAGTTGTTTCTTTACTTCAGTTGCTATTCTCTCAGAGATTTCAGGTGTGTGACTTCCATTTTCTTCCATGACTGTATCTCCCAGATTTGTTCTGTGTGGGCTGGAGGTCTGAGATTGCCTTTTGCTCCTTCGTCTTGACATTCTCCTGGGTTCCTCCCAACAAGCTGGTTTGGGGCCCTAGGTACTTCCCTCGTTGGCTGCCCCTCCACAGTGTAAGGGAATGGGACAGGTACCTGAGTTCCTTTAACCCCAGGCGATAGGGAAGTAGGAAGGAATGGAGCAGACTTGTGCAGCTACACTGCAGCTTCCCTGATTATCAGGAGTGTGTGGAGGTGGGGTTGCTTCTCTCAGCCTGTGTGTCTATACTGGGATTCCCATGATGGTGACAGGCACACAGGGATGTGTTTGTCTGATTCTGCTAGTGAGTGATGGCTGCCTGAAGGAATCAAGGGCTTCCAATGGTGGCCCACAGGTGCACAGAGCTTACCTGGCTATGTGTGGTTGCTCCTGCTGGCCACCTACAGGAAAAGGCCTTCAAGTGGCAGTGCCCAGCAGGCAGAAGTGGATCTGCTGGCTCTCTCTGCCTGAGCTGGCTGCCTGCTGTCTGCCCCAGTCAGTGAGCCCCTCTGCTACTGTTTGGCTTGCTGGTAGCTGTTGGAGTGCAGGCAGGGGCAGGGCTGGCCCTCTGCCTCCTAGCTGGTTACCTGTGGGGTTCTACCTCTTTCTTTTTGAACAATTTCTTCTCATTTCACAAAATCTATTGTACATTTTGATCCTTATTTACTCTTTCAGTTTCTCACACCAGAGAGACAATACAGTGCTCTCACACATGAGTCCAATTAATTTCACTTATGAGTATGGTTTCAGATTGGATCCATTTACCAATAAGTGTCTCAAGTTTATTCTTCTTTATGACTTAGTAGTACTCCATTGGATAAAAATGCTGGAGGGGCTGTGAGGAAATAGGAACCCTTTTCCACTGTTGATGGAGTGTAGACTGGTACAACTACTGTAGAAATAAGTGTGGAGAATCCTCAAAAAAACTAAGATTAAAGATACCATCTGAACCAGCTTTTCCCCTTCTGGGTATCTTCCCAAAAGAACTAAAAATATCATACCCCAGTGATGCATGTGCACCTATGTTTATAGTAGCACAATTTGTAATAGCTAAATCTTGAAACAACCCAAATGCCCATCAACTGAGGAATGGATAGAAAAGATGTGGTCTTCTTTATTTTTATACAATGTTTGACAATTTTAATCACATGCTGCAAAACATTCTTAAATTCAGGTGATGTTTTTGGCTAGCCAGTATTTCTCAATGGATGACACAGTCTGTATACCCATCAACCTCTTTGATCTGAGTTATGATTTTTTTTTTACTCATTTTGTCTAGGGTTAGCTGTGGGATTCCCAAAACTGTGACTGAAACAAGTACAGGAAACAGGTGTAGATGGAAATGCTAAATAAAATATGGTCAGGCTACATGTGGACTAAGATAAATGTCCAATTACAACTTAAAAGTCTAGATGCAGCTGTGCAATTGAAGTTCATCAACTCTCTTACCACTACAAAGCTCACCACCAGGTACAGCTTGTCACTTGCTACTCACTGATAGGGTTTTGATTTGAGTCTGCAAGCAGTTAATTTAGAATAACCTCTGTGCAGTCAGATCTCTCTGCTAATGTTCATCTATATTTGAAGCTACTCCCTAATGCTAGCATCACCAGCTCAGCTCCACCACAGATCACAATCATGAATATTCATGAGGAGCACAAACTAAATCACTCACATGAGTAAAATTCATACTCTTATAGAAACCTAATGCTGCTGCTTCTTTGATAGGAGGTGGAAGCTCAGGCAGTAAAGTGAGGGAAGTGGTATAAATACAGATGAAGCTTTGCTTGCCTGCACTTACCTCTCTCCTGTACATACCAGTTCCTAATAGGCCACGACTGATCCTGTCTGTGGCCTGCGATTTGGAGACTTTTGCTCTAGGTCTTTCCACAGAAAATAATCACCTGGTGAATTTTCCAGTGTACATAGTATATTCCCTCCAACATGCTCGCTTCCTTGAGTCATTTAATCTCTTCTGCCATCTCCTATGGCAATTCCAGAATTTCATTGCACTTATTTAAGCTATCAGTTTTTTCCATGTATCTAGGATGCATTTCATTACGGGACTTGTATCCACTGAACTACACTAGTGCAGTGGATATTCCTCTGATCAATTTTATTTAACTTTCTCATGTGATGTTTCCTGAACTGAATCCATTTCAGAGAGGTACTACATTTCAGAGAGGTACTCTACACCTTGTCCTGATTATTATTTCAGGGCAAAACCTACCTTTTCTATTCTTCCCAAAGTACAGTCTTTTAATATATAAATATAGTAAAGGTTTTCTTGATGCAAAAGGATGAACAGATTTGAGATCAGTAACTAGAGATTATGAATGGACTTATCATCCTCAGTCACAGAGATACATATGAAAGGGAGAAAAATATAATTTTCCTTAACTTTCATAAGTTTGTAGTTAGAACAATTTCCTAAAACAAAAGACAGACTAGTGAAAGAAAAACAAGCAAATTTAATGATATATGTCATACTTATCAAGTAAGAGAAAAGTAACTCTCTCTGGAAAGTAATTCTTACAAAGCAATGGCTTAAAACTGTCTTAAACAGTATTTTCTTTTTTTTCCTTTTTTTATTTAAAGAGAAATAAAAGCATGTAAAGGGTAGAGATAATACAGAATTTCAAAAAAAAGATAAACAATAAGAAATCACTAGTTGATAAATTACATATTGTACTCTTAGAAATAGTTGTTCAAGTTACAAAATTAAAGCATACAAAGTAGATATATAAACAGTGAGAGTGTAAACAGCTATGCATGCATGAATCTCTACATGTGTTTCTATCCTTTCTGTATTAGAGGAAAAAACAAAACTTAGCAAGACAAAACAAAACAAATTCCTATAAAAATATGAAACCAAAAAGTCACATAAAACCACAGTACAAGATGATCTACAATGATTACTGTGTTGTTTCTTATTATCTTCAATAGAATTGTCTATATCATCAGGCATAATTGAATATAGCAGTATAATTGAATATAGCAGTACATAACAATATTAGTAAAAATAAAACATTGTAGACAGTACAAAACTTCAAAGGCAGGTAATAATCAAACCAGAGTGGACATTCTGGTGAATCTTGTCATCTTAAGTGCAGTTGCCTATACTCTCAGACTTGATACTATCAATCATAACAGCTTTGAATAAAATCTATCAATACAAAACAGCAATCTAACAAACCAGATTCGATTATGATCAGTCATGGTAAAACAGTAGGTTTTACAGAGCTTTAGACTAAGTTAATAGGAAATTAACGATGATTACTGTACTATATCCGGTTATTTTCGGGATTACTGTCTGTGCCCTCAAATCTAGTACAGGTAGAATGACTGGAACAGAATATAATACATCTAAGCAGAGTAGTGTGAGTAATGTGGGTTTTAAATCCTGGTGCACTATTAACAATATAGTGTATCAAAGTGATCTATGTTAGAGATTCTAGTTATCCTTCTCTGCCTCATTTCTGCTATGCTATTTTCTGCCTTTGTTTGTCTAGTTTTCTCCTTCATTCTACTGCCTGCCCTGTTCATTGAGGCCTTTCTGCCACTGTTCCTAAAATCCTGGTATTTTTTCCTCTCTTTCTCTAGAATGTCCCTTAGTATTCTCTGTAGGGTTGGATTGGTGGTCACAAACTTGCCCAGTTCCTCTTTGTCATGGAAGCATCTTGTTTCTCCATTAATTTCTAGTGACAGTTTTGCAGGGTACATCAATCTGGGCTGGAGTTATTTTCTTTCAAGGCTTGGAATACTTTGCTCCAAGCTCTTCTTGATCTGATGGTCTGTGTCGAGAAGTCAGCCGTGATCCTGATGGGCTTACCTTTATAGGTAATCTGTTTCTTTTCTCTGATGGCTTTTAATATTCTGTTTTTATATTGAATTTCTGGTATCTTGATTATTATTTGTCTGGGTGTAGATCTATTTTGGTTGTAGGTGGCTGGAGTTCTGTATGCATCACACAACCGAATATCATTTTCTTTTCCCATGCTTGGGAAATTTTCCTTAATTATTTCCATGAATAGCCTTTGTAATTCACCTGTATGTATTCCTGCTTCTTCGTTCACATTCCTTATTCTTAAATTGTAGATTCTCTTGTCATCTTCTAGCCTTTGTATTGTTACTGCTTATTTCCTTGTTATTTTTAAGACACCTTTCCTTTCATGATCACACATTGCAAACTTGTCTTCAAGTTTTGATAGTCTATCCTTAGTTTCTTTTAAGGCACTTTGCCAGCTTTCAATGGAGTTTTTAATTTCCTGGTAGTCTCTTTGAATCTGCTTCATGTAGTCTATATTTTCTTTATATTCTTTATTGAATGTTTCTCTCCTTTTTTTGTGTTCCTCCCTTCTTCCATCTGTATCTTCCTGAGAGATGCTTCCTGAGAGCATTTCTTTTATTACTCTACTCATATCTTGCTTTATCTGATTTAATATTTCAGTTTTGAGCTCATCTACAAGGTCCTGAAGATATCTCTTAATCTCCATTGAAGCCATGTCCGATGTTGCATGTTTGCCACCCTCAGTCTCCCTAGTTTTTCCCGCTCCTGGATCAGTGCTCTCAGGGTTCTGGGCTGGGGGTTTCCTCCTGCCTCTCTCTCCTGTCATGGCCCTGGCTTCCTCCACACAGGTTGCAGTGCAGGTCCCAGCCCCCTTCCCTGTTGGCCATGTTTCCTCTGAAGCACACTGGCAAGGGACCTCCGCCCTTTTCTGACTGCTCTTGTCACTGAGGTGTAAGCAGCGGCTGTGTATGCCTGTCCCTCTCTCACCGGGCCAGCCAAACTTCAGGGGCCTTCACCCGGTTAGTGTGTGCTAGGCTCAGGGAATTGATTTTGGATGACTCACTGGGTCCTGGCCAGGGGCATGGCCCAGTCCAAGCAAATCCCAGGAATCTGCTCTCGGGGAGGGAGCAACCAACTAAAGTCACTGTCACTCCCAGTTCAGGCTCCTCCTGCCCGCTTCCAACATGTCACCCATTTGGTGGCACCCCTCCCTTGGGAGGGCCTCATTCCCAGGACTGACTGTGGATTAATGAAGGTCCCTTCGCCGGCTCTGCTCTCTGTTGGGCTTGCCAACCCCCAGCTTTAGCACTGCTGTGGTTCCTGTGAGTGGCAGCGGGAATGATTTTGGGTGGCTCTGCCAACCAGCATGGATTCAAGCTGGTGCAAATTCAGGTGGTGGGTCACCACGAAAATGCTGCCCTGTAATTTTTAGCTGTTTCAGTTGTAGTCCTGACATATTTGATGAGCTTTTTTACATTTTAATTTCTTCCTGTGTCAAGAGGATCCATCTCCCTCTGTCTGGGTCTCTCCAGGGTGTTTTATTCTGGCATATGAGTTGTTTCTCCCAGGAGGTTTTCTATTTTGTTGCTCACTGATCAGCCATCTTGACTTCTTTTCCTTAAGCAGTATTTTAAACAAAAATCATAAATCTTAAAGAAATGGCATTTCAAAGGCAGAAAGGGTGGGGAAGCTGTGAGAAGGGAGTAAAATCTGTTCTCAATTCCTCTGATCTTGCTAGTGCTGTCTCCATGGTGATAAGAAATTGAGGATTTGCATTTGTATTTTGGGCAGGAAATGGGGAGTGAAAGACAGAACTTTCAGTTTTTTGAATTTCATCTTGCCATTAGGCAGATAGAAAAGTTAAAGAGCCCCCTCTTTCTCAGTGTCTTTAAATCAATAATGCTAAATATTTTAGGAAGCAATGTTTTGGTGTCATTTTTACATCTTGTCATTTAGTATGAAACTGCTCAAGTGTCTGTTCATTGCTATGTGATTTAGGATTAAATCTAGCCTTCATGCAAAAATGGTCCCAAAACAATGCAAAGTGAATTAATAAATTAAAAGTCTTATGCTAACCAGCTTTCACAATAATAAACACCTTAGGTAAACCACTTATAAAGTGGAAAGGTTTACTTATGTTCATATGGCAGGACAAAATTGTCCACCTTGTCATGTGTCAGGATGGAGGGAGGGAGAGAGGGAAGAGGGAGAGAGAGAGAGAGAATGGGGGGCAGATCCCACATCTGATCTAGGAACCTCCTACTAGGTCCTCCCTCTTAAAGGTTCCACTTCCCAATAATGCCACTTGGTGACCTAATCTTTATCTTATGGACTATTGTGGGGACATTCAAACTATAGCAGCTCATAACTTGAGTCTGTCTAGTTCCACAGCCCAAGGCTTTCAGGAGAGCAATGCAGGTGGCATAGAATATGGAAGGACACATGGGCAGAGAATATGGGCATAGAATATGGAAGGACACATTGAAACCTTCTATAAGCCACACAGTCTGAAATGTGCTTATTCACACATTCTACGGGCTCATACTTTATCACTTTTGTGTCTCATCATCAAGCCTGTCTTGCGCCTCCTGAAATTGCCCATGGACATTATACAAAATCAAGTGGCTTTTTATCAGGTTTATCATATGTATATGAATGTGATCATGGCTATAAACTGGTTGGACAAGACACTCTCACCTGCAAGGATTCACGGTTGTCGCCTGAAGCACCCCAGTGTAAAGGTAACTGAACTCCCTTCTCAGACCAGCTAGGGGATGGGGAGCAAAGCTCTTCTTTGCCAGAGGCAGCACAGAAATATTTTATTTCAGTGTATTTATTTAACACAATTAATATATGCAGATGGTGCCCATTGGGAAACACACCAATGCACACCTAAGTACACAAACACAACTCCCCTCCACTTCCTTCTCCCAATCACAGATTTCAGCCTTCTTGATTGAGGCCCTTGTCCTGGTATGTACTTCCAGCAATAGTCTTCAGACATCACACTATGATTACACCACGCCTGTGTGCCCAGAGAAACATTCTAACATACATGCAGGCTCTTCTGGACCAATTTCAGACCTTATGGAGAAGCAACTATTTCCATCAAAGTCTTTTACAGGGAGTCATTTGCAAGGTCAGATAATGTGTGTTGAGGAGACTCCTAATACCAATCAGTTGTGGCAACAAGAGGAGTCAAAATTGGGTGTGATTTTTACATGCATACAACAACCAAATTGCTAGATTAGAATAATGCAAGATTTATTTGACACCATTTTCCTTATTGCATACAGAAGGATAATATGCAACAGGAAGATCTCCATGCCTAGAATCTTGTAGCAACATGTAAATTTTTAATTGAAAAATATATATTTTGTCTGACAGTTACTTTGCTAGCTGAGACTCTGGAGTCAAATTCACTTTATAAAACCTGCAATCACATTATTTAAATGAGTTATGACAATGCAAAAGTTTCTTACAATCTCTGAATCTAAACTTCCTCCAAGATAAAATGAGATTAAATGGTGAGCCTCATCAGGTCTATTGTGAGAGGTAATTGAGATAGTCATGTAAAGTGCTTAGATCATCATGATCAATAAAAATATTATCAAAATGAGAGAAAAGACAAAACAATAAGTAGTACTTAAATATAACTCACTCTTATGACCTTAGACTACTAGCTTGTCTTTTTCATAGATTGCTTAAAATCTGTTTCCATTGTAGCTCAGTGTCTGAAACCAAAGATAGAAAATGGAAAGTTATCTGTGGATAAGCCTCAGTATATCGAATCTGAAAATGTCACCGTTCATTGTGATGTTGGCTTTAAAGTGAAGGGTTTTCCAAGTATCACTTGTTCAGAAGACAGAACATGGTACCCAGAGGTGCCCAAGTGTGAGTGGGTAAGTAGAGCAACTCAGGTAGTTTTGTGCTGTCCACCATGAACATGGTAGTCTCCCACAAAGCTCTGTCCTGGCCAAAGATGGTGATATGATTGGTCAAGAATTATTTCTGAGTTCCTCAAATAAATTCTCTCTTTTTTTCTCAAATCACTCTGGTGAGTTAGCAGTGGTAAATTCCCCTATTCTCGTTTGCTTATTGGAAAAAGTGAGCCCCCTAGAAAGTAGTGTCCTATAGACCTGGAAGTATTGATTCCTGTTTTGAGATCCCATAATATGCAATTCTATTGCTGGATGATCAGTAGAAGTTTCTATACCATATCAACCACCAGCATCTCTTTCAGGAGATACCAGAAGACTGTGAACAGGTGGTCAAAGGCAAAAAGCTCATGCAGTGCCTCTTAAACCCAGCTGAAGTGCAGATGGCCCTGCAGTTGTATAAGCTGTCTCTGGAGATTGAACTACTGCAACTGCAAATAAACAAGGCAAGACACTCTCTTCAGGGGTCATAGCTGTAATGTTCCCCAAATGAAGGAGAAAAAGGATGCCGGGATGTTTTGCTGCCTCCAGTTCCATGTAGACCAATTTAGTAACTCTTCTGTCACATTGCACTTTTATTCATGACAATGAACACCCAGAGAAGATAATTTTTAAAGTACAGTGCTTTGTGATTATGGAATTACTGATCATCTGTGCCTCATATCTTTCTCTGCATGCAAAATGTACATTTTTCATTTAAAAAATTACATGTCAAAAATCTGTTTTGTCTTTGTGGATTTAGTACTCTATGAAGTGAATGCTTTAAAAGCATCACATCAAGTTAATACATTTGTTTTAATGTATTGGCTCACATCAGTGTGTCTCAGGACTGCCTTTATTTCACAGTTCCACTAAAGCATGTCCTTCATGTCCTCAGAGTTGAGATTAAGTGGTAACACACCCCTAAACCCTGGAGAGACCTGCAGCTCCTCTGATACCTCACACATGTTGCCTGGCTCACTCTGTCCATGAGACAACAGTCGTGTTCCATGGGAGGGGTCCTGTCTTTGTGTCTGACCTCCTCACTTTAGACCCAGAGAAGGAACTCCGAAGGACTCACAAAATGAAACTGACAAGTCACCCACCTGTGCATTCCCAAGTCTTCCATCTGTTTGGCTACCATCGTTCCCTACCTTAAATTAAAGAGGTTTCAATAGCTGTTGGGTACATGAGAGGAAACCCCCTCCCAATCTCCTGTATGTCTCTGGGTACTCTGCAGGGTTTTGCTTCATTTTCCAGACATTACTTTCCAGAGTGATAAAGAGACTCCTGCTTCCTGAGGAGTCTCTTTATCACTCTGATTTGTCCTCCTCTCTTTTCTCCTTTACTCAGAACTCTGTGAGGAATATCTGCCCCTTTGATTTAGTTTTCCCAAACACACTGAGGAGCTCATGGGGTCTGTCCTGAACTGCTAAAGCAACCCACCTGACATTGACAGTGGCTCAGAAGCTCTGAGCAAGTGAGCAGTAGGGTAGAGAAAGAAGAGAAGCCAAAGAGGGACCATTATGGCGGTGGGGTGGGGTGGCTGCCATTGCTGACAGGGGCCCTGTCATATCCACAACCTTCACAGAGCAGGTGGAATCCACTCTGAGTTTCCTCCTGGGTAGGAGAACCTGAGGTATTGATCCAGTAATGCCTTCCCTTGCCGATAAAGCCCTCAGCCTCCCCAGCCCAACTGACCTCCATGAGCCACTGCAGAGAAGGCTCCAAGGATGGAGCTCACCATCAGGCAGGGACATAGGTTACCAGGAGTGGCCCTAGGACTGTTCCCAGCAACCTCCCTGTAGGCCAAGAGCATAGGGACAGGGCACAGGTGGCCTCCTCTAGAGCCGCCTTCTCTGAGTGGCTCCAGTTGTTGATGTGTCATTTTGGTGCACTGCATTCTCCCTATGCAGATCTCATTTCCCTTGTCTGACCCCTGGGTTTTGTGCCTACCCTTGCCCCTGGTCTAATTTTCTTCACTTTTGCTGAGTAGTCTGTTTAGTTTCCTCTTGCCCATTTCATGCTGGTCTATATCGGTTGGTCTTATTAGTGAATTTTCATAAATTGAGGAATTTTCAAACCAGTCTATCTACATGAATTAAGTTCAATTAATTCAATTTAATAGAAATTTACTGATATGTCCAGAATCCATCATGACAAACTTGGTTCCTTCTTTTTGGTTCTGGGATTTGTGATTCTCCCTGTGAGCCTTTGACACTTTTTGAATTAAGTGATATTATGGATGATACACTGTGTCAATCTGAGAAATTTAGATGTTTAACTAAGAGACTCAGCAGGGACCCAGGATCTTTACTATGTAAATAGTCTCATCCTGTGCAAGAGGAGGGCACCAAGATTTTGTAAGTGCTACATCTTCCCTGGATTGGGAGGGGGCTGCATATAATATAAGAGAGGAAAAGAGGCTTGTTCTCCCTTCTTTTGCTCTGGCTGCTTTTGCTGACTGTGCCTTGAAGTGTTGCCCTGGTGCCATAACACCCTGCCTCAGATCCAGCTGACTATGGACATAAACCTCCACAAACAGTGAGCTAAATGTATGTTTCCTTCTTTCATTTTGGATGTCAGATATTTTGTCCCAACAATGAGAGAAAAGTAACCAAGACACTATCACTGTTTAGATATCTCAAGTAGTACAACTTTCATCTTTTCCAAATTATGCACCAAAAATGTGATCTCAAATAGTGGAAATAACTCTTAGAAACATGTTTTAGAAAAGTCCTATAAGAAGAATTCATAAGTGAAGTAAGAAACTGTTCAACCTGCTGTTCCTTGGTGATTTGAATGAAAGGCAGGAAGGAAGCTTAACTATTTTTTAATGATGGTTTTTAGTAAAATTCAGAACACAGAGAGAAATAATTGCCATTGGCTTCCCAGAAGGAGGACTGATGTATCATGTTAATAAATGGAGTCAATTCACACTCTGCACTTCTTCCATTGCCCTGGGATGGTGGTGCCTGCAAGAAGTGTGCTTCTTTGATTGTCCCTGGGGTAGTGATGTTTGCAAAAGGAGAGTAAGGATACATGCCTTTGGCAGGTGGACTGGCCAGAACCCCAAGACTCAGGACAATAGCTGGGCTCTGGGCATAGGGGCACACATGCCTTTGGAGAGACCAGCAATGTGGAAGTGTCTGAAGGAGCAATTAGGATCCAGCAGTTTGACCCTGGAGTACTCCATCACCAGAAGACAAGTCCTAGCCCCCATATCCAGAGGCAAGATCACCCCCAAGTCCAGCACATTTCTGGGATCTAACATGGAAACCATCTCAAAACTGTAAACACTAGAGATATTTTACTACTTTTATTCTCTTTTGTTTATCTGATTGGCTATCCCTGTCCTGTCTGGCTGGATATCATCTGGTTTCATTTTGTATTCTATGGTTATTTTTGTATTTGAGTGGGGTTTTTTTTCTTTTGTGTGTGTGTGTCCTCTTGTATCTTTTTTCTTTCTTGCTTCTTTTCTTTTTCTCTTTTCTTTCTCCTTTTCTCACTGTTTATCTTTCTTACATTTCTTTTTCATTTTCTTCTAATGATCTTTTGTTTTCTTACCCACTTCTTGAATTTACTTTCAAGTGAACAATCATTGTCTCTCCCCTTTCTGATTATTCCTTTACATTCTATTTCATTCTTTCCATCCTGTACCCTCGTTTCCCAAAAATAGGGTGATTGTCCTTTGACCTCCAGTTTTGATTCTACTGTATCTGACCATATTCATCATTTGATCCTGTCCCCTACCATTTAAAACTCCTTCCCCTTGCAGGAGGGTAAAATCACTCCAAAAGGGAAAAATCACAGTGTACAAGTACATAGTATATGTTTGATTATGTTATGTAACCTTCAAGTTTGCATCTGTGGATGGAGGTAGTAGTTAATAGTTGCCATACTTTGCTAGTAGTTAACTGTACTTGAAAATATTGTTATTCCTAACTGTACCATATTAGCCAGGATGTCATACATGTTATAAAGTTTTTCTCCTCGTATGATGACAATGTAATTGCATGGGGTCATAATCATCACCACAGCACAGTACCAAAGGATTGAAAACTGAACCAAATAGTAATTTTGCATCCTTTACAAATTGGAAAAATAGGTTCCAGCGGTAGCTATAAAGAAACACCTACATCTAGAGGACATTCCTGAGGAACAGACATCTCCTAGAGAAGCCTCAATATTAGTAATAAAGTTATATACCATAAGAAATCAGCAAGCATCAACATAGAAAACAAAATATAATAAAAAAGAGAAAATAGAAAATGACAAGACATAGAAGCAAAATACAACCCCAACCCCCTCCCACACAGGGCAAGCCCATAACTCAATAAGATAGATGAAATTGGAAGTCAAACACTGGAATTTCTAAAATGATAGCAACAGAAGTGAAAAAAGTAGTGGAAAAAGCTACAGAGAATATACTCTCTCAGGTACAAAAAAAAAGATGTTTAAAATCAAAGATATTAGAGAAGACACAAGTAAAAGTCTAGATGAAAACAAAATGATAGAAACAAAAAATGCCCAACATAAGAAATAAATGGAATCCAAACAGAAACCCAAGAGATTAAAACTTCCATTAAAAGTATATGCAATAGAATGAATAAAGGAGAGGACAGAGTTTCAAATCTTGAAGACAGAATTAAAACTAGTGATCATGAAAAGAAAGATACCTTAAAAATAACAAGAGGCCATGAAAAATCAATCCAACAGCTTCAAGATGAAGCAAAGAAAAATAACGTAAGTTTGATTGGTGTCAATGAAAAAACTTTAGACAGCATAAATGTCATAGAAAACTTTTCATAGAAATAATGGCAGCAAATGAACTTCCCAAGTGTAGACAAGCATACAGAACTCCAAAAAGCCATGTCCAAAATAAAACTACACAAAGATATATAATAATCAAGATTCCAGAAATTCATCCCAACAACAGAATATTGAAAGCTGTTAGAAAAAGAAACAGATCACGTATAAAGGAAAACCAATCAGAATCACAGCAGACTTAACACAAACCTTGAAGTCAAGAATAGCTTGGAGTGAAGTATTTCAAGTACTGAAAACAAAGAAAAAACAACAACTTCCAACCCAGGTTGATGTATCCTGCAAAACTATCTTTCAAAATTAATAGAGAATTAAGATACTTCTGTGACAAAGAAACAATGAAGAAATTTATGACTACCAAACCAATCCTATAAAGAGAACTGAAAGATATTTTAGATACAGATAAAAATGACCACAATTCCAAGAACAACAACAGAAAGAAACAGACAATCACAGCAAGCAATTAAACAGAAGAAATAGGTGGGTAATCAACAATAGGAAAATACGAGAAAGATAAGCATCAGTTATAACCATCAATGTAAATTGCTTCAATTAACCAACCAAAAGAAACAGACTTACAGAATGGATCAAGAAACAAGAACCAACAATATGCTGTAAACAAGAAACACGTTTAACTCAAAAAGAAATTCACAGACAAAGTCAAAAAATGAAAACCAATCTTTCATGACACAGGAACCCAGAAAAGAGTAAGGGTAGCTATTCTGTTTGAAGACAATGTGAACTTCAAGCCAAGAAGGATTAAAAAAAGATACAGAAGCTCACTACATACTGATTAGGGGAAATTTTTCAAAAGGAAGAGATAACAATCATAAATATGTATGCATCAAATATGGGAGCATCCAACTATATAAGACAATTATTAATAGACACAAAAATTCAAATAAGCATAAAATTATAACAAGAGACCTTATTGTCACAGAGATGAATCAACTAGACAAAAAGTAACAACAAAGAAATATCTGAAATGAACCAAACCTGTGAATAATGGATGTTTGTAGATGTTTTCATAGTGTTCCACCCAACATAATCAGAATATGCATTCTTCTCAGCTGTACATGAGACATTCTCTGAAATAGACCATATACTAGCCCACAGTATATACTTAAGTAAATGCAAAAGAATCATAATTATCCCATGCACATTATCTGACCATAGTCAATGATATTGTAAACTAATGGCAAAAGAAACTGCCCAAGCTCCATGACCACATGGAAATTAAATAACACCCCCTGAAACAGCCAGTGGGTCACAGATGAAATAAAGGAAGAAATTAAACAATATATACAACTAAATGAGAATGCAGCAACATGCCAGAATTTACAGAACACAATGAAGGCAATCCTAAGAGGAAAATTTATTGCATGGAATTCTCACATCAGGAAAGAAAACAAGTACAAATAAACAACCTAATGTTACATTTCAAGTTTGTAGAAAAAGAGGAAGACAAACCCAAAACCCATACAAGGGAGGAAATTATACTATTAGAACAGAAATTAATGCAATGGAGACCAAGAAAACAATACAAAGAATTAATGAATTGAAAAGTTGGTTATTGGAAACAATAAATGAAATTGATAAGTCCTTAGCCAATCTTATCAGAAAAGGAAGGAAAAAACTCAAATTCATTTTTTTGAAATTCATTTTATTCAAAGATAAAAGGAAAGAAAAAGAACAAGAAAAAAGCTACAACAAAATTTCAAATCATGTCAATTGGGGGCAACAAAGACTCAAATTTATGCATTGAGGAATGAAAAAGGTGAAATCACTACAAATCCTGTAAAAATTCAGAATGTCATCAATACTTATTTCAAACATTTTTACTCTCATAGGATAGAAAACAAGGAGGAAATGGACAGATTCCTAAATATGAATGAATTGCCAAAGTTCAATCAAGAATATATAAAAATTCTCAATAAACCAATATCAGTTACTGAGACTGAAAATATAATTAAAAACTTACCAACAAAGAAAATCTCATGTCTTGATGAATTCACTGCTGAATTCTACAAGAAATTTAGAGAATATTTAATGCCAGTACTCTTCAAAATCTTTAATGAAATTGAAAGAAAAAATAATACTTCCTTATTTCTGAAGGCAAGTATTACCCTGATACCAAACCAGAGAAAGACCCAACCAATATTCTAATGAACATAGATGCAAAAATCATCAATAAGATACTGACAAACAGAATGAAGCAAATCATCAAGAAGAGTATACACTATGACTAAGTGGGATTCACCCCAAGAATTCAGAGATGGTTCAGTATATGCAAATCAATAAATGTAATACATCATAGCAACAGAACCAAAGACAAAAGTCACACAATCATCTCAATAGATGCAGAAAAATCTTTTGATAACATTCAGCATTCATTCATGATAAAAACTCTACAGAAAACCAGAATAGATGGTCTCTACCTCAATCTGATAAAAGCCATCTATGACTAACCAATAGCCAAAATCATACTATATGCACAAAAATTGAAACCTTTCACTCAAATCAGGAACAAGATAAGGATGTCTATTATCACTTCTCATAATCAATATAGTTCTGGAAACATTAGCCAGAATAATTAGACAACAGAGAGATAAAAGATATAAGGATAGAAAAGGAAGAGGTTAAATTATCACTATTTGCAGATGACATGATACTCTACATAGAAGAACCCAAAAACTCCACCAAAAGACTTTTATATTTAACAAGCAAATTAAGTAGTATAGCTAGATACAAAATCAACACTCAAAAATCAATAGTATTCCTGTACACAAAAAACAAATTCACTGAATTAGAAATTAGGAAAACTATGCCTTTCACTTTAGCCCCCCCCCCAAAAAAAACACTTAGGAATCAATCTACCAAAAGAAGTAAAAGATGTATACATTGAAAATTACATTACTCTGAAAAAGGAGATTGAAGGAGGACATCAGAAAATCAAAAGATATCCCTTGCTCATGGATAGGAAGAATCAACACTGTGAAAATGGCCATTCTCCCAAAACTGTTATACAGATTTAATGCAACCCCAATCAAAATACCAGTAACATACCTCACAGAACTAGAGAAAACATTTCTAAAATTCATTTCAAAGCAGAAGAGACCTAGAATAACAAAGGCAATACAGGGTAACAAAGGCATGGCAGGAGACATCACAATCATTATCTTGAAATTATACTACAAAAGTACTGTGATAAAATCAGTATGATACTGACAAAAAAGAAGAAAGAAAGAAAGAAAGAAAGAAAGAAAGAAAGAAAGAAAGAAGCAGAACAAAACAAAACCAGATCTGAAGACCAGTGGAATATGTTAGATGTGAACACTACAAAAACTATTACAAACACATTGAGGTACCTTATCTTTGACTGTGGGGACCACCTGGAGGACTCTGCTTGAAAGAAGAGCAATTATATCCATTTTGGATAAACTTGGCCCTATCTCCATACATTGATATGTGCAGAGCTGGATAGGCCATTTATTTGTCCCCTCAACTGGCTTTAAGTAATGTAAATTGGGATACCCAATGAACTATGGTCATGTAGGAACTCTTGGTGAGGCCTGGGGGAAATGGGAGTCTGCTCCCAGCAACTCACAGTCAGGCCAGGGGAATTGAGAGTCTCCATCCAGTGACTTGCAATCATCTGAGAACTTTTGATGAGGCTTGGGGAGACTGGGAATCTGCTCCCAGTGACCTACAGTCATCCAGGAACCCTTGGTGTGGTCCATGGGGATTTGGAAGTTGCACCCAGTGACCCACTCACACCCAGGAATCCTAGGTGAGGTTCTTGGGGACTGGCCAACTGCACTGTGACCTGTGCATGCCCAGGAACCATCTCTGTGGCCCACAGGGACCAAGAATCTGTAGCCATAGACTTGCAACCATCAGTAACCCTCAGTGAGGCCTGCAGCTGGACAGGCCACTAGCACAGTAAGCAACTGGGACTTGGCATCCAGCTGATTTAGAGGGACACAGGACAATACCAAAATGAAAGAACAAAATTCCATCTCAAACTTCCAGCTCATCCAAATCAAGTCCAGGAGAAATAGACATGGATGAAATTTGAAATCACACACCTGAAATTTCAGAAATGATAGCAATGATGGTAAAGAAACAACTCTAGGGAGCTGCAAAAGAAATCAGATCAGAAATAATCTCAATAATGAAAACATAAATCATAAACATAATGAAAGAATTGGTGAGTATATCCAAAGAGGGCATAGATAAAAAAATAGAGGAACATAGGAAAATGACAGAAACTTTGAATGAACAATACAAAACAATTAGAATACATAAAACAGATTCAAGGAGATATCTAGGAAATCAAAAATTCCATTAAAAGTTGGCAAAGCCACATGAATGAAATTGAAGACAGATCCTCAGACCTTAAAGACAGGATTGCAGCTAGTGATCATTGAAGGAAAGATCTCTTAAAAATAACAAGTACTCAGGAAATGACAATTCAATAGCTGCAAGAAGATGCAAAGAGAAACAATATAAGGCTCACATCAAGAAAACAGAATGAGCACAAATAAACAACCTAAGGCTGCACTTCAAACTTGCAATAGAAAAAAAAAGAATATATCAAACCCAAAATTCAAAGAAAACAAAACAATGAAAATGATATAGGACTTTAAAACAATAGAGAATTAACAATGGCTAGCATCCTCAGAAGGAAATCCCCCATTGTTGCTATATTGCATATTGTTATCCTCTAAATAGATGCTTAGGCTACCAGCTTTAGGCCTGCAAGGTCAATCAAATAGGCATTAAGTTATTTTTTTACTTCAGTGAGTATCATCTCAGCTTGTGTCTCTCCAGATCAACTGGTTGCTAGGGGTTTATCAATTTTATGTATTCTTTCAAAGAATCAACTTTTTTTTATTTTGAAGATAATAAAACCAAATGAGAGAAAACAAAATGTGGTCAGTCAAAACAAAAAGATGGACATAGCATGTGACTTCAAACCAAAATACAAGGTGATCAACAATGGTTACCATTGTTGGCTTGGGGAGCCATAATGTCTCTTGTTATCTTCAATAGAATTGCCCATATCATCAGGCATAATAAAACGGAACATAGCAGTACAGAACAAAATCAATAAAAACAAAACATTGGAGACATTATAAGACTTCAAAAGAAGATAATAGTTAAACCAGAATGGGTGTCATAGTGAATCTTTTTTTAAAAATTTTATTTTGAAAAGAATAAAACCAAATGAGAAAGAAAAGAAAATGGGATCATTCAAAATAAAAGGTTGGGTATAGCACAAGATTAAAATCACAATACAAGGTGATCTACAATGGTTACTATGATGTCTCTTGTGATCTTCAGTAGAATTGTCTATATCATCAGGAATAGTAAAATTGAACATAGCAATACAGAACAGAATAATATCTATAAAAACAAAACATTGGAGACATTATAGGACTTCAAAAGCTGGTAGTAGTCAAACCAGAATGGGTATCCTCATGAATCTTGTTGTCTTCTGAGTAGTTGCCTATACTCTCAAACTTGATACTATCAAACATAACAGACTCAAATAAAATCAGTTAAGACAAGACAGTGTTCTAACAACCCAGATTCAAATAAGATCAATCATAATAAGACAGCGTAAGTAATACAGGGCTTCAGATTAAGTCAATAGGAAATTAAGGGTGGTTACTATTGTATATCCTGCTATTTTTGGAATAGCTGTCTGTGCCCTCAAATTTAGTATAAGTAGACAGACTGGAACAGAATATAATCAAGCTAAACAGAGCAAGGAGAATAATGTGGCTTTTAAATCCTGATACACTATTAACAATGTCCTCTGCCTTCCTTTTTTAGACAATTCCTCCCATTTCACTTTCACAGGGTGCACTGTACATTTTGGGTCCCACTAATTCCTTTAGTTTTTAGTTTGGGGGCAACCTGCTATTTACCTAAGTGGTTCTGAACCTTTTTACCCTGAGCTTGTTCTTAAGTTGTATTCTTTTACCTACAAAAGGCTCAAGGTTTTCCTTCCTTATAGCTGAGTAGCTCTCTACTGCACAAAGGTGTCATGTCTTTCCAACCTATCTGCAGCTGCTGGGCAAGCCGCCCCTATTTCTCTCTGGTTCCCTGTCACATAGAACATTATTTCTTTGACTTTGAGCCCATAAACCCTCTTTCAGGCTGATTATATTTCCTATACAGAGCATCTTGATGGACCCTATCTCCTGATCTACTCTGCCTATGTTTCTTTTTGTTATTTGTATTGAGGCCATCTCTGTTAGAGATTATAGCCAACCTTCTCTGCCTCATCTCTGCTATGCTATTTTTCTGCCATTGGTTGTCTACTTTTCTCCTTCATTCCACTGTCTGCTCCATTCAGTGAGGCCTCTCTGCCACTGTTCCTGAAACCCTGGTGTTTTTTCTCTCTCTCTACAATGTCCTTCAGTATTTTTTGTAGGGTTGGACTGGTGGTCATGAACTCCCCCAGATCCTCTTTGTCATGGAAACATCTTGTTTCTCCATTAATTTTGAGAGATAGTTTTGCAAGGTACATCAATTTGGGTTAGAGGTTATTTTCTTTCAGGGCTGGACTACTTCACTCCAAGCTCTTCTCGATTTGGTGGTTTGTATCTAGAAGTCTGTCATGATTTTGATGGGTTTTCCTTTATAGGTGATCTGTTTCTTTTCTCTGACAGCTTTTAATATTCTGTTCTTGTGATGAATTTCTGGGATCTTGATTATTATATGTCTGGGTGTAGCTCTGTTTTGGTTGTAGCTGGCTGGAGCTCTGTATGCCTCATACATCTGAATATCATTTCCTTTTCCTATGCTTAGGAAGTTTTCCTTAATTATTTCTGTGAATAGCCTTTTTATTTCCTTTGTGTTTACTCCTGCTCTTTCACTCACATTTTTTATTCTTAAGTTATAGATCCTCTTGTTATCTTCTAGCTTTCACATTGTTATTTCCTGGTTCCTTGTTATTTTTGAGATACCATTCCTTTCACAATCACTGGCTGCAAATCTGTCTCCAAGGTTTGATAGTCTATCTTTAGTTTCTTTCAAGCAATTTTGCTGGCACTCAGTGTTTTTAATTTCCTGGTAATCTCTTTGAATCTGTTTCATGTATTCTAGATTTTTTTTATATTGTTCATTGAAGGTTTCCCTTCTTTTTCCATGTTCCTCCATTCTTCCATCTGTGTCTTCTTGAGAGGTGCTTAGCATTTCTTTTATTATTTTTCTTATATCTTGCTTTACTTGTATTAGTATTTCTGTTTTGAGTTCTTCTATAATGTCATGAAGATATTTCTTTATGTCAGCTGATGCCATTTCTGAAATTGCATGTTTGTATCTTGATCTCTTCTGTGTTTACCTCTCCTGGGCCCATGTTCCTTGAGTTGGTGGCTGGAGACTTTTTCTTGTTTCTTTCTCTTGTCATGTTTCTGGTTTCTTTCAGTCAGGTGTTATAGTGGAGGTCCCAGGCCTGTTCTGTATTGGTTACTGTTACTCTGAAGCATGCTGGTTATGGATTTCTGCCCTCTCCAGTTTGCTGTTCATCACTGAGGTACAAGCAGGGGTGGTATAGCCTGGTACCGCCCCGCCGAGCCAGTCAACCATTGGGGGCCTTCACCATGTTTGTGCGTGCTGCACAGACAGAACTGGTTCAGGACAGTTTTGGGGGCAATTTCATCCCTGGCTATTGGGTCCTGCCCAGGGCATGACCCAGCGAAGCAGTTACCTATAATCTGCTCTGCACTCAGAGCAGTCAACTGAAGCTGTTCTGCCTGATTCCAATATGTTGTCCACTAGTCACCCCTTCCCTTGGGAGGACCAAATTCCAAGCACTCACTGTGGGCTAGTGCAGATCTCCATGGTGGCTCTGTTGTCTGTTGCAACATGTCCTCCCACTGAAGGCCTCGGGTTTGCCAGCTGCCGACTTCAGCACAATCATGAGTTGTCTGATTAAAGGGCGCCTGGCACAACATGGGACTGGCTCTGGTGAGGGCGCATCGGGCTCCAGACTTCTTTTCTATTCCTTTTCCTTTTCCTTTTTCCTTAGTTTCTTCCTGGGTCATGAGAATCCCTCTCCTTTCATCTGGTCTTCTCCATAGTGTTAAATTCTAGCATCTGAGCTGTTTCTCTCAGAGAGGCCCTTTACCTTGCTGCTTATCAATCCGTCATCTTCTCTGGACCCCCCCATTATAGTGAATCTTATGGTCTTAAAGTAGTTGCCTTTACCCTCAGACTTGATACTATGAAACAACAGATTCAAATAAAATCAGTCAAAACAAGACAGTGAGAGCAATACAGGGCTTCAAATCAAGTTAATAGGAAATCAAAAATGTTTACCATAGTAAATCCTGCTATCTTTGGAATAGCTGTCCATGCCATCAAATCTAGTACAAGTAGACAAACAGGAACAGAATATAACCAAGCTAAACAGAGTGATGAAAACAATATGGGTTTTAAAACATGATACAAGATTAACAATGGCCACTGCCTTCCCTTTTTAGACAATTCCTCCCCTTTCACTCCCACTAACTCCTTTAGTTTTTAGATTAGGGAGGCATCCCGCTATTTACTTAAGTGGTTGTGAACATTTTTACCCTTGAGCATGATCTCAAGTTGTATCCATTTACCTACAAGAGCCTCAAGGCTTTCTTTCCTTATAACTGAGTAGTTCTCCTTTGTATAAAAGTGTCATGTATTTCCAATCAATCTGCAGCTAAAGGGCAAGCTACCCCCACTTTTTTCTGGTTCCCTGTCACATAGAGCATTATTTTTTTTAAATTTTATTTAAAGAGAAAAAAAAAAGCAAAACAGAAAAAGGGGTAGAAACAATACAGAGTTTCAGAAAAAAAGCAGTAAGAAATCAGTTAATAAATTACATATTGTCTTCTTAGACCTAGTTGTTAAAGTTACAAAATTAAAGCATACAAAGTGCACATTCAAACAGTGAGACTGCAAAGAAGTTCAATGATCCAGTAACAACTTAGTAACATGGTTTTCAATCCTACACACTCAAACATACATGCAGCCATATCCTCTAGAGCACTTCCTCTTCTTCTTTTTACTTTTCAAGTCCATTATCTGCTTAGTTATATCCTGTTTCAGGTTGCTGAGTACCTTACTGACTTGTTTTGTTGTTGTTATATACTTTTAGTCACCTAATATAATTCTGTTGCATTGTTTTTGAGTTTCTTCTCATCCATGATCCATGGATCAGTTTTGGTGGAGTTGGGAGATTTTTGGAGGTATTTTGTTACTTTCTTATCTACTTTTTTTTTTTGAAGGTAGCAAAATACAGCAGGACAAGACAGAACAAACCCATGCAACCGCACTGCAATAAAACTACCACAGAACCTCAGAGCAGGTCACCAGGACACAAGCAATGGGCTCAATAGTACAGCCCATTTTGTTCACATTAGCTGTTCTTTCAATCAAGTAGAAGAAAATGGAAGGAAATATTGAACTTTTAAAAACAGAATATTGAATAAAGCAGTACCATTAATCAAAACTGAGCAAAACAGTGATAAAAATATTTGCCTTCAAAGAGATGGCAGAAGGAAATCCCTCTTACTTGCCACACTGTATACATTCATCCTCCAAAAAGATACTCAGACCACCAGTACCTACTTGCTAATGGTGGGGAGGGATCAATGTCTGATTCTTAGCCCATGCACCAGCAGGGCCCCACCTGCTTACCAGGGGGGCAAGTAGGCTGCCAGTTTTCCCAGTGCCCAAAGTTTCCAACATGATGCAGAGCTTAGGAGTCGCTGATAGTTCTCCCCCTGGTATGCCAGTGACTTGCCAGGCCACCAGCTGCTCACCAGGGCGGTCAGTAGGCCCCCTGTTCTCCAGTGCCCAAAGTTCCAACATGATGCAGAGTTCAGGAACCGCTGATAGTTCCTGCCCCAGTGCGCCAGCGACTTGCTAGGCCCCCAGCTGCTTAACAGGGTGGCCAGTAGGCTGCCTTATCTCCCAGCGCTCAAAGTTCCAACATGATGCAGAGCTTAGGAGTCACTGATAGGTCTCATCCTGGTGTGCCAGTGGCTTGCCAGGCCACCAGCTGCTCACCAGGGCAGCGAGTAAGTTGCCTTTTCTCCAGCGCCCAAAGTTCCAACATGATGCAGAGTTCAGGAATCCCATTACTGTTCTCATGTTTGACTTTCAGTCCATAAACCCTCTTTCAGCTTAATTATATTTCTTATATAGAGCATCTTGATGGACCCAATCTCCTGATCCACTCCGCCTGTGTTTCTTTTTATTAGTGTATCAAGGCTATCCATGTTAACAATTTTGGCTCACCTCTGCCTCATCTCTGTCATGCTATTTTTCTGTCATTGTTTGCCTACTTTTCCCCTTCATTCCAATGTCTGTCCTGTTCAGTGAGCCTCACCCCCCCGCCCCGCCACCTCTGTTCCTGAAGCCATGGTCTTTTTTCTCTTCAGTATTTTTTGTAGGTTTGGCTTGGTGGTCATGAACTACCCCAGTTCCTCTTTGTCACAGAAACATCTTGTTTCTCCATTAATTTTGAGAGATAATTTTGCAGAGTACATCAATCTAGGTTGGAGGTTATTTTCTTTCAGGGCTTGGAATACTTCACTCCATGCTCTTCTTGATTTGGTGGTTTGTGTCTAGAAGTCTGTCATGATTCTGCTGGGTTTTCCTTTATAGATGATCTGTTTCTCTTCTCTAACAGCTTTTAATATTCCATTCTTGTGTTGATTTTCTGGGATCTTGATTATTATATGTCTGGGTGTAGATCTATTTTGATTATAGCTGGCTGGAGTTCTGTATGCCTCATATATCTGAATATCATTTCCTTTTCCAATGCTTGGGAAATTTTCTTTAATTATTTCTGTGAATAGCATTTGTATTTCATTTGTGTTTACCCCTGATTCTTCACTCACATTTTTTATTCTCAAGTTATAGATCTGCTTGTCATCTTTCTGCCTTTGTATTGTTATTTCCTGGTTCCTTGTTATTTTTAAGAGATCTTTCCTTTCACAATCACAAGTTGCTAACCTGTCTTCAGGATTTGATAGTCTATCTTTAGTTTCTTTCAACCAGTTTGCTGGCTTTCAAAGGAATTTTTAATTTCCTGGTAATCGCTTTGAATCTGCTTCATGTATTCTAAATTTTTAAAATATTATTCATTGAAGGTTTCCTTCCTTTTTCTATGCTCTTCTATTCTTCCACCTGTGTCTTCTTTAGAGGTGCTTAGCATTTCTTTTATTATTTTTCTTATATCTTCTTTTACTTGTATTAATATTTCTGGTTTAAGTTCTTTTATAGTTTCACAAAGTTGTTTCTGTTTGTCAAATGCTGTTGCTTCAGAAACTGCAGGTGTGCAACTCATGATCTCTTCTGTGTTTACCTCTCCTGGGCCAGTATTGCTTGGGTTGGAGGCTAGAGACTGTCTTTTGTTTCTTCCTCTTGTCATGTTCCTAGTTTCTTCAAGACAAGTAGATAGTGGAGTCCCCAGCACTTCCTGTATTGATTGTAATTACTCTGAAGCATGCTGGCTAGGGATTACTGTTTTCCCCAATCTGCTGATGACTTCAGGGGCATGGCAGGCTGGCACCTCCCTTCTGAGCTGGTTAACCACTGGGAGTCTTCATCATGTGTGCTGTGTGGGCAGAGTTGGTTAGGGACAGCTTTAGGGAAAACTTGACCTTGGCTATTGGATCATTCACAGGGACAGGACCCAGTCCAAGCAATTTGCACCAATCTGCTCTGTGCTAGGAGTGGCCAAATGTAGCCAGCTGCAGTTCTGGTCCTGGGCTTATCCTGCCCAACTCCAAAATGGTGCTTGGCCAATTGCCCAATCCCGTTGGAGGACTGAGTCCCCCATACTCACCACAAGCCAGTGCAGTCCTCCAGTCTACTGCTCCCCTCCATGATGGCACCCTCTTGGCAAGGCCCTCGGGCTTGCCAACCTCCAACTTCACCATAACAATGCATCTCTGGATTCCAGTGGCTTTTCACACACAGTGGGACCACCTCTGGTGAGAATGCATCTGGCTACAGCCTTCTGTCCATGTCTTTCTTTCTTTCTTTCTTTCTTTCTTTCTTTCTTTCTTTCTTTCTTTCTTTCTTCTTTCTTTCTTTTCTCTTTAGTTTCTTCATCAGTTGAGAGGATCCATCTCCTTCCTTCTAGTCTTCTCCAGAATGCTATTTTCCAGCATCTGGGCTGTCTCTCTCAGAGAGGCTTTTTACTTTGCTGCTTATTGATCTGCCATCTTCTTCAGCTCTAAGAATCAAGTTTTGGTTAATTAATTCTTTGTATTATTTTCTTAGTCTCAATTGCATGAATTTCTGCTCTGATCTTTATAATTTGTAGTTCTGGTTAAGAATGTTTTATGGACCTAGAGAAACTGGTTTGGATAATAGGATTGAGTGGAAAAGAATGATTATTTTTTCCATTTCCAAGGTTATTTCATAAATAAGTTGATTTCTTATAATTGCAATTGACACTGCCTAAAAAGTCATATCCCACACCATCTTACTGGATTAGAATGGGTATCTATGAATGCTTATATTTTCAGATTATAAACGTGCTTGGATAAAGAGTTATCCACCTCAAACTGTAGTTTTAAAGAATACTCCAGAATATTTGAGACTTTAAAGTGCCAGTCCATTATTTTTCATTCCTTACTCCCTTTATGAATGTCATGGAGCAGTACAGTTATTTTCATACTAATATGAAATAGTTCTCTATTTGAAAATTTATTCTTTTACTGAAAAATCTTTCAAAAATTCTCTAAAATAAATGCATGCATAAACAGACAGATAGCAAAATGATTAAGATGGAATAAGTAGCAAACCCCCATTACATGTTCTCTTTCTCTAATTTAAATTTAAATTTTATATTTAAATTTTGGGATATAACTCAGCAGCATAGCACCTGCCAACAAGTGCAAGGTCCTGAGATTGATTTTCGATACAAACAAATTTAACTTTTGCACAAAATCAGGTAACAGATGCATTTATTTCTTGACCTAAAAATTTTTAAAAATGATTTAAAATATATACCCATTTTATAAGATATTGTCCTCTCTGAACTAATACAAATTTTTTCTCCTAATCCTAAGAACCACTATCATCTTTTGTAGCATTTTTTTCCTGGTACTTATCTCCATATTTTTAGACAATACATTAAGTTATCCACTTTAAGTGTTATAAATGGATTACAAGGGTTTAATCATCTTCTAACATATCCCTACCCCTCCTCTTCCCTTTCATATAGCCATTATGCAATTTTGGTTAAAATAATAACTTTCATGTGTTATAAGCATGCGTTAATCCCAAGAGTGTTCCATGGGCATCTGTTTTTTTCTTCTCTTTTTTTAATTTTAAGGATAGTACAATCCAACAAAACAAAGCAGTACATAGTCAATCAAAAAAAAAAAAGCAGCAAAATTGGTACAGAACTTCAAAGCAGGATACTAGGGAAACACCAATAGCTACCATAGTATGTCTCGTTATCTTCACTGGAGTATCTCCATTAGATATAGCAAAATCAAATAAAAAACAAAACAGAATAAAACCAATCAAAACAGAATATTGAATAAAGCAAAACAATTAATTAGATCACAACAAAGTAGTGAGAACAATATTGGATTTCAAAGACAAGATAGAAGCAAATCCCCTGTGTTTTTATATTGCATACTGTCATCCTCTCAAAAGATACTCAGACCATTGGCCCCAGGCCTGCAAAATCAACCAAACAATAAAGCATTTAGTTACTTTATGTACCTTAGTTGCTATCAACTCAGGCTGTTCTCCAAACCAGCCAGTTGCTTACAGGAGGGAGTGGTGTTTGATTCTCAGCCTGTGTACCGATCGGCTCAAGGGAGGCACTGACTTTTCCCTTCCTGGAACCCAAGTGGCTTGTGAGATTTACCAGAAAGGCTGGCTAGCTGGCTTCTTGGTGGGTCCTCCCAGACCCAGCGTCTTTTTTCATTTTCTTTCCTCTTCCTCTTTCTCTCCCTCCTTCTCCTTCTCCTTCTCCTCCTCCTTCTTCTCTTCTTTCTCTTCTTCTCTTCTCTTCTCTTCTCTTCTCTTCTCTTCTCTTCTCTTCTCTTCTCTTCTCTTCTCTTCTCTTCTCTTCTCTTCTTTCTCTCTTTTCTTCTCATGTCCTTAATGTTGTTTTAAGTGATATTTGTTTGCTCACTTTCTTTGTTTTCTGTATTTCTATTTCTAGTTCTTCATAAATATTTCAAAGGATGTTTCAGTCTTTCTCCTAGAGCCCATGACTCTCTCCTGTGATCCTAGTTTAAGTGTCCTTAGCAATAGATCTTGAAACAAGAATTGTTAGAGACCACTACAAAGTGGCTCTGAGCAGGATTTGAATTTAATAATTGGCTTTCTGTGTTTATCTGTGAGTCTGTCCTAGGCCTCAGCCCTTACCTGGTGACAGGAGCTGATTCACAGTAAGTGAACCTCTATGGACCACTGATCCTGGCTGAGATTTGTAGTGATCTATGGGGCCAGAGACACCTCAAAGGGCAAGATAAGTCCACAGCTGCGGACACTTGGCTCCAACCCCAATTAACAAGATAGAGACTGCAGCTGGAAGAATTTCACTCCTATAGTCTCAATCCTACCATAAATATTATCCTGGAGATAGGACAGTTCTCCTAAATTGGCATAATTTACTACTTGGAAAAGTCTTTGAAGAGACTGCCAAGGTCCTGCTCATTTCCCGTGCTTTCCTGTTTCTCCGCCTTTTGTCCTTGAGCCTATAAAAGTGAACTGATCTAGAGAAGCCTTTGTCTTAGCCCTCAGAGTCATGAGATTAATTAAAGGGTTTTGAACCTCCTGGAGCCCTAAGAAATCATGCAATCGTCTCTTTTTATTTAACCCCCACCATACACTGGTTTGGGAGATTGGGGATCTAGGGCAGGACCAGATAAAGAATTGAAGTGTCAGCAGTTTGTTTTTGATGTGCAGGAAACAACAGGCAAAAAGAGGCAGGAGATAAACAGCTCGAAAAAAGATATGTTGTCAAAGTAGTGACCATGATCAGCCTCTAATCCAAAGGGAGATGGGTGAAGGTGTTGAATTCACACCCCAGAGTGACAGCACTGTGTCAGGGGAAGGGGCTGGATTTACACAGTTACTTTGAACTGTCTTTTATTGAAATCTATTTCTGAGGAGTGTTAAATACCTTCCCTTTGCCCTGCTAAGTGTAGATCAGAATAGCCATCAATGGTTCTGGAAAACACTTGGGTGAAATGAAACACATAATAGGTGGAAGTTGGGACAGTGAGGCTTTTTAAAATTAAATTGTGGCTATAGCAGAGACTCATAATTTTTCTCCTATATTAACCTCTGTGCTAAGCAGAGAACCACTTGCATCATTTTAAATATGAGTAGGGCTGCCCAGCTAGACCTTTCCTTGAATAACTTCCTAATACAGTACATGCAAATTTCTGGGTACCTTCTTTCAAAAGGAAGTTACTTGTTCTTCACTTTTTCTTTCCTGTTGCTGAGGACCAAAATGATAACCAGTTTTGGTAAGCCAACTTCTGCCATATTGATGACAGCTTTTGGGGGACAGCAGGGAGTGGCTGAACTGACTAATGAACAGGAGCTATTCTTTGGCTTTCCAAGGGTGGGTGGTTGAGTGAGTGGTTGACCACTGAGAATACCCTTATGAGTTTTTTTTGAGGGAAGGAGGGAGTTGAGAAATAAACTTTTACCTGGCCTGAACCACTGAGTTTTGGGTGTTTTGTCGCCTGGCCAGTGCAAGAAGAGGAGTCCCTTAGTATGCATTTTTATTGGTGTCTGCTGTGTTGCTATTTGGTTTCTCTAGAGTTTTATCTTCTAGTCTTTGGCCTCTTATAACTTGAATTTAAAACTTAAATTTCTACCAAAGAAGATGAGATTCTACCTTCTCTATTTTTTTTTAATTTTTATAAGAGTAGAATATATTTAGTGAAAGAAAAAAAGCTTCTGTCCAAGAAAGAGTCAGAAGGGGTCCCAAGTGGGTTGCCCAAGATTCTGCTTTTATGTTGCCTCTGAATTTTCTGCTCCTAGCATTCCTAAGGCTTAGGTCATTTCCACCATAGTACTTTGCACTGTTGACCCCAGGAGGATTTTCTTTCATGAGCGGATCCCTACTATCCTTAGAAGGCAGAGCAGCGGCCTTCATCTCCTTGTCTTCAGGGAATCTTTTCCCTTACAATGGGACCAACTCAGCTTTTTTTTTTTCTCAGAGATTTGCCTATGTCATTGATGAATCATTATGCTATGAGTAAGTAATGTAAAATATAGGAAATGTTAATTAGTTCTCCAAATTCCGTTCTGCCTAAGAGAAGTCAACTATAAAACACCGACTGCCAAACTATATTCTTTGGCCAAAGGCAAATAAATGAAAACTAAAGGAATTATTTCAATTCCACACTGGTAGAGATTCCATAAAAAGTTATAACTATAAAGAATCTATTTTCAATGTATAGCTAGTTTATGATTGCATAAGCAAAAAAAGTAAAAAAATATTTTCTAAAATATTTGTGAATCAAACTAGTACTATTCCTTGTATCATTTCCTGCCCATCTTAACTGAATAATTGACTTTCAGATATTGATAATGAGTCTGTTTACAAATTTAAAGATACAATGAATTTAACTGTCATTAATTATCTAAAAATCTGAGTGGATTAATGTAGTTTAAAAATGTATTTCTATAATTTTTTCTATAGACTTTAGATGTCATCTGTCTAAATATCAAATAAAAATCTGATTATTACAAATTTTAGATGATATCAGAATATATACCCATAGTTTAGAACAGGAGATAGAAACTACACACACACTGAAACAAAGAAGGTTAATATAATGAAAAGAGTAACTGTGGGAATGTGAAAAAAAACCCTATATGGTATCCTAGGACTGAGGGAAGGTACTCAAAGGGGAAAAATTCAAAGGGTGGGTACTTTTGTGTTTTACACTGAAAAAAGAAGTAAATAAACCCACAATTACAGTTAGAGACTCAGCATCCCTTCCATTCACTGATAGAACAATCAGTCTGAAAATTAGCAAAGATATAGAAGAACCTCAAAACACCATTAAGCAATATGAAATGTTAATTGGTTCCTAAAATTAAAACAGTATGTGACTGACATCTAGTTGATTTCACCCAACAACACCAGAATATAAATTTGTTCCAAGTTTCTGAAAAACATATACCAAGAGCAAGCATGTCCTGGGTCATAAAATAAATTTCAGCAAATTAAAAAGATTGGAAATCATACAGAATGTTTTCCATGACTACAAAGGGATCAGACTAAAATCACTTGCAGAAAGATAATGGGAAAACAAAAATCTCTAAAACCTGGGGTTAAATAAGCACTTCTAAAAGGACAGGGATATTCTCTAGGCAGGCTTTGGACCTCATTTGAAAATGTGCAGCTGTAATTCACCAGGTCCTGGGGAAGGTCACTGGTTAGCTGGACCAGAGTTGTTCTGCAGGCACTAGGTAAGCAGAAACCAACCACTAAGAACACAGGCGAGGGATGGGGACTCGCAGCTGGCAATGACGCATATAGGCCTGTGGATATGATGGGAGCACTGGAGCACAGAGTCCTAGTGAACAGATGGTGGCCGGAGGCACCCGGATGTAGAAATGCACAGCCGGAAAGTGGGGTGGAGGCAGAGTAAGTAGATCATTCTCGGGGCACATCTCTGAAGGTGAACCTTTTCTCTGTCTCTTTGTCTTATTCCGTTTCCTGGCTACTATAAAGTTAGCAGTTTTGCTCAACCAAGCCCTTCACCATGATAGTTTTGTTATCTGACCTTAGACTGAAGTCATGAGCCAAAATAACCTTTTCCCCTTTGTGTTTGTCAAGTATTTGGTGAGTCATGAAAAGCTGATAATACTTTTGATAAAAGTGTGGCCCTAATATTCTCCATCAGAATCACTTCTGGTGAGGTTGAACTTAATCTGAGGATTTTTTGTAGTTGTTTAAACTCAATTATAAGAGCTAGATTTTCAACTTTGCCACATGCTGATGAGTTAAGCGTGTCAAGTGTCAATGGTCTCACTCTTCAAAAAAAAAGATGAGACCACTGGGCCAAGAGAACTCATTACCTAGCTTTCTCCACTTGCATCGCTACATTTTGTGCAATATTTTCCCTCAGTATCTGAGGAAGATTGGATTTTTGATGCCCAATTGGGGGATACTCAAGTTGCTATGAAAAATAGTATAATATTTGTATATAACCTGCACATACTCTCCAACATACCTTACATCATCTCTAGATCACTTATGATAGTTATACAATGTAAGTATTACATAAATGGTTTTTACATTTTGTGATTAATACAAGAAAATAATTCTTATTATTCAGTACAGGCACAACATGATAGGCCCAGCTACTTTGTGCAACACTGGAAGTTAGTGAGTGTGTGAGTGAGTGAGTATGTGAGTGTGTGTGTGCATGAGAGAGAGAGAAAGAGACAGAGAGAGAGAGAGAGAGAGAGAGAGAGAGGTCCAGAGAGCCAGCTTCTACTTGCCCTTTGTGGGTAAGGGGAGAAAAGGAGAAAATAACTACTATGACATCTTATAAAATTTGAAGACTAGCTTTGGGGAAGGAAAAGTCTGACTACACACTGCAGCTTTTTTTCCCCAGTTAATTATTTGCAGTGAAAACGAATTAGTCTTTATTCACTCCTATTCATCTCTGCCCAACCATACAGCTACCAATCCCATTGCTGGAACTTGGGGTTTTCTGTAGAGCCTTTTCCTGGCAGGATAGAATGCTCCAGCAAATACTGTTCTAGGGAGGGGCTAGGAATGCCAGAGATAAAAGGTGCTTCAGAAACCAAGGCAACGCTGCAGAGTCTTCCACTTCTTGTTCAGATACCTGCAGGTTGGTGATATATGAAGTACTCAGATGACTTTGGGGAAAGCAGTTGTCACTTTGAAGACCGTAGAATTCAAAACATGAAGAAGGGGAGGGAGATATTCAAATATCTACTCATCAGATATAATTTTAGGATTGTTATTATAGTAATAGTAGAAAGAAAATGAGTTATGTGACATGAAAGTATATATTACTTGTTGAAGACTTATGAATGGGTAGCTAACAGTATTTACCAGTGAAATAGGTTGTATATTAGGTTAGAATTATATTATTTTTACTAAACTTGAAATGTAAGTGTGTTGGTTGATGTTCTTGTCCACTTTCAATTTCCGAGATTAGGACTGGGAAGGAAACCAGGAGAGAGACAGAGAGAGAGACAGAGAGAGAGAGAGAGAGAGAGAGAGAGAGAGAGAGAGAGAGAGAGAGAGAGAGAGAACACAGAGAGTAGCATCCAGAAGAACCAATTTTCTTTTCTTTTTATTTTTTTGGCTATTGGGGATTTAACGCATGACCTGTTGCTTACCAAGCAGGCACTTGTGCCACTGAGCTAAATCCCCAGCCCCTCCTAAGAAGAACTAACTTTCAAAGCGTACATTGAATAAAAATTGTGCCATTTCTCTTTGGAAACTTTATAAAGTCACAATCAGCAGCACAGAAGTTTTAGAAAGTTAGGCCTGACTTGAGTTCTTGCTCAGTAACTAAAGTGAGCCCCTGCATGCAGTGAGAGGAGCCTCAAGCTTCTTTCTCAACGTCCCGCACAAAGCGGGCGGTGACAGCTTCGTGAGGATAATAGAAACACTCTCCTGCCATCAGTGGGCTTGTGCTGACAGTTTGTAGAAATAAGGGCAGATGGTAGTAAAAACCAGTCTACCTAAGGGTTTAGAGTCAAAGGTGGAATCATGCAGTTCATTACTTTCACATATCACTTTGGGTTTTTGATATTTCTGAACTAAAGTTACAACGTGTGAGAGCTTTTTCCCATACAGGGGATAAGAAGAATGTTTCCTAGGCTGCAGACAGTGTCTACTCCAGCTCTACTCCAGATTACTTTGGTGGCTGTGCTGTTGGCTCCTGTTCTTGGTGAGTTATGGGAGGGAGCTGGGTTTTCATCTCATGATGGGTTCACCGCACACCTTTCTGTAAGAGATGTCTAAGAAATATCTATCTTTCACATTTTACATATATTTGGCAACCAGGAATTTAGAGAAATGTGGTATAAACCTTTAAAAAGATTGTTCTATAGATACACTTGATCCTGTCTTTTAGAATTTCTTTTCAAGGCACCTCAAATGATCTAACTGCAAAAAAATTATGACATGAAATAAATACATTATCTGTGACCCTGGCAATGCAAAACCATCATTGCTAATGGGTTAGGATGTAGAGCAGATGGAGATAATTCTGCTGGGGCCTCTGAAAGGGAATTTAAAATTTTATGTCTTGCTAGAAAAGTAGATTTGAATTTTTATTTTCTGGGTGTTTGCTGTATTCTACATATTGTGATGCTTTTGAAAAACATGTTCATGTTTGAGTAGGAAATGCAAAAAAATCCCAGGGAACATAATTGAGATAGTTTCTTCTCTTTTCAAATTCTAGATACAATTAATCTTATATAATGCTGCTGCTAATAAAAGATGTGTTTTTACTGAGGAAAGAGGTAGTGGAAAATGGCATGGCATAAAGGTATTGTGAGCAGGAAAGCAGATGTGAGCAGTCTGAAAGACAATGAAATTAAGGTCTCTCCACTGATTTTTGATAAATTATCACCTACTCAGGGAAGGATGGATGGAATTGTCTTTGTATTTTAAAATTATCTTCATAATCATTAATCAAAAAGCATATATTATTGATCACTTACCGTGTTCATTAAACTTTTGGATCAAGGAAGTCATGATAAGAGAACGATGGTCACTGCTCTGAAAATCTTACCACACAAGTATGGAGATGTTGTGTCTGGAGAGTGACTTTCAGCTGTTCTCTTCTCTTTGTGTCCAGGTGACTGTGGTCCTCCACCCATTTTGCCATTTGCTTCTCCAGTCATGCAGTCTTATGAGACAAACTTCAGAACTGGAACTGCTCTGAAATACAACTGCCACCGTGGCTACCGGAGAGTCAACTCAAGTCACGTCATTTGTGATATTAATGGATCATGGATCTACAATGTCTTTTGTGCCAGTAATTGTCAACATTTATTCCTCTCGATTGTGCCTTACTTTCCTCAGAAAAGTGTCACAGGAACTTAGTGAATTCCTTAGTTCATATGAAAATCTTTGAGCAAATAGTCTTTAACAATAATGTCAACTGTAACATTTAGAAAAAGTGAATTGGAAGTACACCATTAAATATTTTTTTCAACACAAAGGCAATAATCTATTTCCCCTTTTTGGATCTATTTTTTGTGACTAAAGTTGTGCATTTTTGAGGACAAGAGCCTATGTGAATTGCTGGTCAGTATACCACATCCTGTATCATCACAGCAGCTTAATTAAACAAATGAAATTAGATACATTTTCATTTTTTAAAACCATATCAGAAAATGGGTTACACTTTTTATTTCTCCCTATACTAAAATTAAATGAGTCAGGATCATAAATATGCATTGAAAAATATCTCAGACTATCTGAAAGTTAACCAGGCTTTTTTTTTTTTCTAATGTTGTATGTTGCGAGTATTGGTAACCACTAATCATCAGTTCAATTTTCCTTCAGAGAAGCGATGCAGAAACCCAGGAGAGTTAGCCAACGGGAAAGTAGAAATTATAACTGATCTGCTCTTTGGTTCAACCATAGAATTCAGCTGCTCGAAGGGGTGAGTAGAAGGAAAACTAGAAGATTATTTTTGTAGTTAATTTTTGCATGGAATTAATACATTCATATGTTTCAATAACAAAACTGTGTCCAGGCACGGTAGCTCGGGGGAGCCTTTCATCTCTGCAGTCTAGGAGGATTGGAAATGTGAGTTTGATCTGGGCAAAACTTAGCAACTTAAAGAAATGGCATCTCAAAAAAAAATTCTCATTTCTTCTGAATTGCATTTATGCAATTCTTCTCTGCCTTCTGACAGGAAATAACTTTAGATAGTTTCTGATTTATCCTCTTAATGAGACTGAAGTCAACACAAATGAGCACCAATATTTTTTTATCAGTGTGATCCTTTTTTTTTTTTACATATAAGATATCTGACAGCATATATTGTTTTGCATTTTACTTTCACTTTTTTATTCTCTGAACAAAATTACTATGAATATTGTAAACCCAATATTGTAATCCCAATAATAATTCCTTATAATATTGTAATCCCTTATTTTGCCCTCTTTGTGGTTCAGAAAGTTTATATTTGTAATCCCATTGAAATGTTATTGGAATCCTGGCAAGTTAATTCCAATGTAACACCTTCAGTGCAACCCATTGCAAGAATAAAAACACTAAGACATATTTAAAGTTACAGGCAGCCAAGGGGTCCTGAGTGCAATCCAGCTGAGGGTACACAGAAAAAAGGCCCTGATCCAAAATTTCCCCTAGATTTTATTATCTCATGAAGAAGGGATTGATTGAAGGATATGGAGAGATTGGCAGGAATTATGTGAGCCATGTGAGTCGAGCTGGCCAGGTGGAGAGCAATCACCTCTGTAATATGCAGAGAGGATGGTATGCAGAAAGTCCAATCTGCATAACTCAACCCAGGTAGCAGAGTGATTTAGGAGGTAATTGCTTCAGTTTCTGATATGTAAGCTTTTGTGTTCTGGGAAGTCATAACCTCTTAAACTGAAGCTTGTACCCAGTTGACATTCCTGGAGCTATATGGCTCTGCCATCCCACTGTGTTCAGCTGTTTATGGGGAACATGATGTGAGGACACAGGGAACTGTCAGTTTGCCACAAAGATTACATATCCTCCACCAGCCTTACTTGCACTGCTTAGAGCCCATTGAAGGGAGAAGGCAAAAGCTTAGCCAGCTCTGTACATATCAGTACATGGAGACAGGGCCCAGCTTAATTAACGCAGAAGTAGTTAGTTCTGCATTCAGGGAGAGCTGTCCACTTGGTCTTCTATAACTGATGGTTGTTTGTGTTCCTAAAACTTGTATTTTAATTTGCCATGTGATTGTATTTGGAGGTGAGAGTCTTTAGGGAATCACTAGTCATAAGGATGAGGTCCTTATAAAGTATTTCCTTACTTCTAAAGAAGATATCTAAGACAGCCCACTTTCTGTGCATATGAGGTTACAGCAGAAGAGAGCCATTTGAAAACCAAGAAGAAATCCGGCACAAGAGCCCAACCATCTGGTACCATTTTCACAAACTTTCTAGCCACTTGAACTGTGAGGATGCGACTTCTGCTATTTAACCCACACAGTTTTTCATATTTTGTTATAGCAGCCAGAAACTAACACAAATACATATTTACAATCTTTGATCTTCACACTTCAAGTGTTCATTCATTCTGTGTGTGTTCATGAACATTGAACTAGTTTCCCATTGCTATTGCAAAATACCTGAAATAAAAAATTTACAAAAAGGAATAACTTACTTTGGCTTATGGGTATAAAGGTTTCAGTCAGGGTTGATTAGTGTCATTGCTTTGGGTCTTTGGAGAGGCAGAATACCATGGCAGGGAAGCAAACATGCTCACTTCCTGGCAGATAGGAAGGCAGAGAAAGTGAAAGGAAAGGGTTGGGAAATCTCACTGTGCCCTTCAGACACTCTCCAAACCTACAGGTGGGAAGAAATCATAAAAATAAGATCTGAATTCAATGAAATGGAGACTAAAAGTATAATACAAGGGATCAATGAAAGAAAAACATAGTTATTTGAAGAGATAAACAGGATTGAAAAATCTTTCCAAACTAACCAAAAGAAAGAGAAGCCACAAAATAACAGATACCAAGAAAGACAATATTACCTATTATATCACTGAAATTCATAAGATTATTAGTAACTATTTTAAAAGTTTATATTATAAGTTGAAAAATCTAGAAAAAGTTGAAAAATTTCTAGATACATGTGACCTCTCAAACTTGACCAAGTGTATATAAAATACTGAAACAGATCAGTAGCAAGCAATAATATTAAGGCAGTAATAAAATATCTCCAAACGAAGAAAAGCCAAGACTGGATGTATTTACTGCATAATCTTAGCAGATCTTTAAAAAAGGAACTAACACCAGTTCTCCTCAAACTATTCTCTGACATAGAAAGGGAAAGAGCACTTTCAAATTCATTATACAAATCCAAAATAAATCTGATATCAATGAAAAAGAAAATAATAGGCCAACATCCTTGATAAATGTAGATAAAAGTCATCAAAACTCTTGCAAAAAATCAAATAACACATTGAAAGGATCATACAGTATGCTCAAGTTGGCTTCATACCAGCAGTGGAAAGATAGTTCAATGTACTTAAGTCAATAAATGCAATACATCATCTAGGATGAAAGATAAAAACAATGTCACCTCTCAATAGATGTAGAAAAAAATCTGTGGACAAAATTCAACACTACTTCATGGTAAAAACCATGAAGAAATGAGATATAGAAATATCTTACCTCAATATAATTAAAGCTGTTTATGACAAGCCCATAAGCAACATCTCACAGAATGTATAAAAATTAAAATATTTCCTCTAAAATCAATAACAAAACAAGGATGTCCATTTTCATCACTTCTATACTTCAAATTTCAGCCAGACCAAGAGAGAAAAAAAGAGATACAAATAAGGAGAGAAATTATATTATTACTACTTGCAGATGATATGACCCCTTACCTAGAAGATGCTAAAAGTCCACCAGAATTTTGAATCTGATTTAAATTCAGCAAAGTGGTAAGATACAAAATTCACATAAAAATCAGTAGCATTTATATACACCAATAATTAGACTCCTGAGAAATAAATCAAGAAAATACCACCAATCACAACAGGGCAAAAAATGCAGTACTTATTGATAAACATAAGGAGGTGAATGAGCTCCCCAATAAAAATTAAGAACAATGAAGAAAGAAATGTGAAGAGGACATTCAGAAAGAGAGAATTTCCTCTTTCAAAATATACTACAAAGTTGTAGTAACAAAAAAAATGGCACAAAAATAGGCATATAGACCAGAATAGAGGGTATAGAAAGAAACCTATGTAACTGCAGCCATCTGATTCTTGACAAAGCACCAAAAAATATATGTTGGAAAAAAGGCAGCCTGTTTAATATATGGTGTTGGAAAAACTGGATATCCATAGATAGAAGATTGAAATTAGGTCTTTATCTCTCACCCTGCACAAAAATCAAAATGGATCAAAAACTTAAATATAATACCTGAAACTTGGAACTTCTAAAAGAAAACATAGGGGAAAATTGAATTCATAGACCCATGCAAAGATTCCTGAATGAGACTCCAATAGCACAGAAAATAGTAGCAAAAATAAACATGTGAGATTACATCAAATTTAAAAATTTTCTTTTCAATCTATTTAGAGGATAACAATATGCAATATAGCAACTATGGGGAATTTCAGTGGTGGCCATTTTTATTTCCCTATTATCTTGTTTAAAAGTCCTGTAACATTTCCATTGTTTGTTTTGATTGGCTTTATTCTATTTTGTTTGATTTTATTATATCTGATGGCATGGGCAGCTATTTCAAAGATAAAATATATTAAGGCAGCCATTTTTGATTTCCTATTATCTTGTTTTGAAGTCCTGTATCACTTTTACTGTCTTGTTTTGATTGGCTTTATTCTGTTTTATTTTGTTTTGTTTTATTCTTTTTAAAATTAAAAAAAAAATTACCGAGAAAACAAAATAACACAGTGAAGAGACCAAAGAGTGGGAGACAATCTTTGCTAGTTACTGTTCCATCAGAGAGCTAATATCTAAATATAAAATGAAGTTAAAAAAATTATCACCAAAAGCTCTCAAGTAGCCCAGTTATTAAATGGGCAAACGAATTGACCACTTTTCTTAAAATAAGTGCACGGCAGTGGATGTAGCTCAGTGGCACAGCGCCTGCCTGGCAAGTGCAAGGTCCTCAGTTTGACTGCAAATGCCAAAAAATAAAACAAAATAAGCACAAATGTCCAATAAATAGAGGGGGACATTGTTGAGTATCTTTAGCCATTGGGGAAATGCAAGTCAAAACTGCAGTGAGGTTTCATCTTACCCCAATCAAAACAGCCATCATGAAGGATGCAAAAACAACGCATGCTGATAAGCTTTTGGGGGATAAATAACATTTCCACACTGTTGGTGAGAAATTCCACTATTGTGGAAATTAGTACGAAATTAGTTTCTTTAAAAAAAAAAACCCCAAAAAACAGACCTACGATTTGATTCAATTATACCACTCTTTGGTATATTCTCAAGAGAATTAAAGTCAGCGAAGTGTAGAGATACATGAATACTCATGTTTTTATGCAGCGCAGTTCTCAACAGATAAATAGGTAAAGAAAATATGGTATATATACACAATATACCTTATTCAGCAATAAAGAAAAGTGAAACCGCGTTACTTCCAGGAAAATAAGAAGAACTGGAAATTATCCTGTCAAGTGAAATCAGGTTCAGAGCATCAACGTTCACATTTTCCTGTGTAAGGAAATAAGGGAGAAAAGTAGAAGGGAAGGACTGGAGATTAAGCTCAGTGGCAAAAGCGCCTGTCAGACAAGAGTGAGGTTGTGAGTTTGATCCCCGGTACCAAAAAAAAAAAAAAAAGTAGAAAGGAGTCTATTAGAGAACCTAGAGGAGATGTGGAGGATCCTAGAGGAGAAGAGAGAGAAGAGGAAGGAGGAATGGGGGATGATTAAAGTATCTGTGTACGTGTACAAATAGGCCAAAATGAAACCTGTTGTTGTGTGTAGCTAACACATATAAATGAATGAATGAATACAACTGTGAAAAAGTTCCATCTGTTGAAAATGTCATGAGCAATCATTTATTATGCCATAAATTACATTGAAATATTTGACCTACCCTTTCAGATATAGCCTAATTGGCTCAACAACTAGTCAGTGTGAGAGCCAGGGTAAAACAGTTGACTGGAGTGATCCTCTCCCAGAATGCATAAGTAAGTAAAGATCCTTTTCTGTCATAATTATACACCTAAACTGTATTAGCCACACTACTTCTGGGTATCTCCATGGCCTCATAGATCCTTCCTATGAATGTTCAGGAATTTTAGATCCACGATGATGCCCTCATTGATGATTTCTTTCTGTCCATTTCTTCATTTCAGTTGTCAAATGTGATTCCCCTCCAGACATCAGCAACGGGAAACACAGTGGTAGAGATGAAGACCTCTACACATATGGTTCCTCGGTCACCTACATCTGTGACCCCAACTACTCACTCTTAGGCAATGCCTCTATCTCCTGTGTAGTGTCAAATAAAACAGTAGGTGTCTGGAGCCCAAACCCTCCAACCTGTGAAAGTAAGTGATGATGCATTTGAAGTGTATCCCTTTGTTTAAGAGAAAAAGGTAGATGTATTTACGGGCATAAAAGGAATGGTGTAACCACAAATTCAGCCTTGCAACAAGAAGTAATTTATTTGTTCAATTCATCTTACTGCATGGTGTATTAATTAGGATAACATGTTATGCTGTAATAATAATCCACAGCAAAATCTCCTGTGGTTTTTTTATAGAAAAATGATTTTAAAGCTCCTTCCTGGAGCACAGCTAGCATTCTTATCCTCCCCAGGGCATGTTAGCCGGTGCTAACCAGGACTGTTCAGATCTTCTGAAGCCTCTGTGTCAAAACTTCCACAATCCGTTCAGCAAGGGGAGAGAGCAAGGAAGATCAGTTCCTGGCTCTTAAACTCCTTGACCTGGAAGTGATCTGTGTCATGGTCATTATAACCATTTGAGGCTTGTGACTTCCTGAATTCAAAGTTTAGATGTTGCCAGATTTTATTGAAGACAAGTTTAGAGGACTTTATCTATAATGGCCAATATAAGGTATCCTCAGTTTCCAGAGCTCCCCAAGGAATGAAAGAACATATCAAACTCTGCCTAAAATGTTTCTTTTGTGCCTCCTTGGGGTAAACTTGTATCAGGTCTTCCTTGGGGCTATACAAACATTTGTAGTTATATCTTTATTTTCATTTCTTTTTATACTCAAATGCCTTTTTCTATGCTTCTTTAGAAGTCATCTGTCGCCAGCCACATATTCCAAAGGGGATATTTCTCTCTGGATTTGGATTCTACTACACTTACAAAGACACTCTTGTGATTGGTTGCAAGAAAGGTTACATCCTCAGGGGTAATGGTGTAATCCACTGTGAAGCGAATAGCAAGTGGTACCCATCTATTCCCACCTGCGAACCCAGTGAGTATAGACCGTGAGCTGTCATCACTTCAGATGGTACACTCATAGGTACAAGACCACCATAATTCCAATAATCAGGCACATTAAGTGGACATTTCCCCCAGTTTCTTGTTAGAAACTTTTAGCATTATTTGAAAGATATTGCATATATCATATACTTGTCACACCAGTGATTTTGCTGATATTTGTAGATTATATATTTGTTGCACAAGTTTTCAGGTAGCCAATGGTAAAGTTCCTCATCCTAACAAAAATTCACAATTATGAGCATTTGTTGGAAGATGAAAGTCAAATTCCTCTTAGAAAGCTCCTTTTTCTAATTGGTACAGAGGTGTTCCATGAGCTGACGTTGTAAATACATACAGATCACTCCTAACTTTAATCATACTTATTGTTAAAACTTTATTTAAACCTTCCTAAGAGTTTTATATTAATTAAATCATTCAATATTTACATCACATCTAAGAGGTAGCTGCTCTATCACTTCCAGAGATTAAAAACACTGAGACATTAACTATCACAGATATAATATCACAGATATAGTATAATGCTGAACAGATATAATATCCTTGTAGTGTACCAGTGTTACGGCTTGCTCTGCCAACTCCAGTAACATTTTCTTTCCCCTTCTCGGTCTCCTTATATTCAGACGGTTGTGTAGACTTACCAGATGTCCCCTATATTTCCTGGGAGAGAAATGTACTTAGCCTAAGGAATCAAGAAATCTTTGAGATTGGCTCACAGGTGAAATATGACTGCAAGACTGGCTATCGACCAACTCCAGATCATCCTCGGACTGTCACTTGTCAAGAAAACTTGAAGTGGGCAGTTTCCAAAGGCTGTGAAAGTAAGAGAATTTAAACTTTTTTTGGATAGTGGTGGTGGGGTGTATGTGTTTGTGTCCATCTTTTCTTCTATTGAAAATGGACCATAATCCTTGAAATTTTCTGGGACTTGATTCTTTGAGCTACGTATAGAAATTTTGGGAATGCATATTTTGAAAGTGTTAGTTTCAATATTTCATGTTTGTCAATTAGATCCAATTTGTTTCAGTGATTTTTCAATCTAAATCTTTATTTATATTGACTATTTGCACTGATAGCTATAGAGAATGACTTACTTCATTAAGAATTAGTTTACCTTTTTAGCTTATTTTAAACCATTTTTTCTTTTCATATTTTGAGACTTTTTAGATGCACACAAGTTTAAAAATGTGTATTTCACTGGTGAATTTAACCTTCACTATGAAATGACTATCACTGCAATTCCTTTATGTTTAGCTTCTACTTTTGTGTTAATATAGGTCACAGTCTTTTGACTTTGTGTTAGCAGTTTATTGTCTTTAGTCTACTAAATTTTAACTTTACATAATTTTGTATTTGAAATGTGTCTTAAAAGAGTAAATAGATATTTTAACATTATTTTATAATTTTCATGATTTGTTTAGAGCATTTAATCTGTGAAGTTAATACAATCGCTAGTATATTTGAATTCATGTCTACTACATTTGCAATATTGTCTTCCTCTTGTTATTCATTTTGCTTGATTTTTCATTTTTCTAACTGCACCTCATATTTGTTTGTATTTTGTACACTTTTTACCATTTTGCTGCTCTTGACTCAGATGTACCTTTGCCTCTTCCCAGGGAACGTAAACCTTTAGAAATCTTGGCTGATTTCTACCTCATCAATATGCTTTTTTTGTGTTTCAATTTTATGTCTTAAATTCCATTTTACTGTTATTAGTATTGTTATTATTGTTTTTATGTTGTTGTTATTGTTCAAGGCTTCAGCATTTACATAACTAGTCAGGTTTTGAGTGCAGCTCTGAAATTTATCCATCCTTCTTAGAAAAAAAAGGTTCTGTTCTCCAGGCACATCTCACTAAAATGACAACTGAGAGAATTAAAATCTTGGCATCTTAATTTTTGGTTTTCTAATTGTAGTCAAAGGAAAGTGAGTGTAAACTACATAGCCCAACACTGCAAAATCAACATTTCATTTTAGAAACTCCTAATGAAGAAATGGTCAAAGGCAAGTTAAGTAGTAGAAACTGAAACAAACAGTGCTTGGATACTTTTTACCTTGGTTTCTTTTCTTTTTCACATGTCAAATTATACATACTTCTGGTGCACTATGTGATGCTTCAATGCATGTGTACACGTGTAGTGTTCAAACCAGGATGCATTAGTCAACTTCCTACTGCTGGTACAAAATATGTGACACGTGCAACTTAAAAGACAAGGCTTAACTTGAGTCATAGTTTCAGAGAGTTCAGTGTATGGTTTGCTGGCTCCAAGGAACAAACATCATGGCAGAAGGGCTTGGTAGAACGAAGCTGTCACTTCATAGTGACAGGGAATAGGACCATAGAGGAAGAGCACCAATGAGAAACACACTCTTCAAGGCAAATCCTCGGCTCAGCACATTCTACTGTGAACAATAGATCAATCCGCTGCTGAGAATACACCTCTGTAATCAGTCACGACCCCAGGAGTCTCTTAGTTCAGTCAAACTGACAGTCCTAACTGTCACACAGGGTAACCATACATGTATCTCTTGAAACATTTATCATCTCTTTGTGATAAAAACATTCAACTCTTTTCTTTTATTATTGTTGAAATACACGGTATGTTGTTATTAGTGACTGTGTACAGTAACACTCCAGAACTGATTTCTTATCCAGTTGTGACCAATCTTTCCCCATCTCTCCTTCCCCCCGACTCTTCTCACCTCTGATACACCAGTATTCTTCCCTTAATTACTATGAGGTCAACTTTTGTACATTTCATGTGTGGGTAAGATCACATGATATTTGCTTTCCAGTGCCTGGGTTATTTTATTAACATAGTGAAGTCCATTTTCATCTCTGCTTCTGCAAATTGCAGGACTTCATCCCTTTTTATGACTGAAATGTGTTCCACTGTGTATGTGCAGCATATTTTCTTACCCATTTGTGAGTCGATGGGTACTAGGTTATAAACCTAGACATGCAGTAAATATGTCTCTTTGATTATGCTGCTTTCATTTGCTGGCCATTTGTATGTCTTCTTTGTCTATTTAGACTTATGGCCATTGTAAATTGGATTGTCCATTTGTTTTTGCTGTTTTGTTATTTTTTTGTTGGTACTGATATCTTGTCAGGGGTACAGTTAGTAAATATTTTCTCCTTTTCAGTAAATTGCTCATTGCTACCTTTGCTGTGCAGAAACTTCTTATTTTGATGCAATCCCATTTGTTTTCATGCCTGTTTTTTTGGTGTCTTATCCATTCCAACATTATTAAGAATTTGTGTTTTTTTCCAGTTGTTTAATAGTTTCAGATCTTACATTTATATCTTGATACATTTTTAGTTGATTTTTATGTATGGTGAGAGGAAAAGAAATAGTATCAACCTCTTGCATTGTTTCTGAGAAGATTTTCAACATGTCTTTGGTGCTTTAGTAAAAAATCAGTTGACTATAAATATGTGGATCAATTTATTGGTTATCTATTCTGTTCTGTGGGTCCATGTGTCAGTTTTTTACATCAATGACATATCTGCTATTACTGTAACTTTATCTGCTATTTTTAAGTGAATTGTAGAATTCTTTCTGCCTTGTTTTATTTTTTGCTAAAAATTTCTTTGGTTATTCTGGTGCTTTCATGATTCCAAACAATTTTAGGAATTCTGTTTCTGTGAAGAAACTCATTAATGCTTTGTTAAACATTCCATTCAACCTGTAGGTCATTTGGGGTAACATGGACAGTTTAACCATGTTGATTCTTCTAATCCATGAATCCAGGATGTCTTTTCACTTTATTGTCCTATTTAATTTATCAATGCTTTGTAGTTTTCCTTGGTTTAATTTATTCTAGAGACTTTTTATAGTTGTGAATGAAAATTGCTTTCTTGATTTCTTTTTCAGATCATTTGGTGTTAGCATATACAAATGCTACTGATTTTTGTATGTTTATGTTTACCCTCTGACTTTATTGAATTTGTTTAATATTTCCAGGAGTTTTGATGGAGTTTTTAGAATTTTTTGGAAATAAGATCATGTCATCTGCAAACAGTAACGTTTTGACTTTCTCCTGGAACCTCTGCACGCTTGCCTTCCCTTCCTTCCTCTCTTCCTTTTTTCTTCCTCTTTTCTGTTCTTTAACACTCCCCCTTTCATGATTCTTTCTTTCATTTATCTAACTACTGTAGCTGGAATTTCCAGTATTCTATTGAATAAGAGTAATGAAAGTTGGTATTATTTTCTTATTCTTTTTTCCCCATTTGGCATGATATTAGCTGTGAGTTTATTATATGTGGACTTGAGTAGGTTGAGGTGCATTTCTTGATTTGTCAACAGTCCTTATCATGAAAGGATGTTGAATTTTGTGTCTTTTTTCATCAGGTGAGGTAACCATATGATCTTTGTATTGTTCTGTTGATGTGGTGCACATCATGTTTGTGAGTTTGCCTATGTTGAACCATGCTTGTATCTTTGGGAGGAGTCACAACTGATAATACCGAATGATCCTACTGAACTGTTGGATTTGGTTTGATAATATTTTGTTGAGGGTTTTATTTCTCTTCTTTTCAGATATTGGTCTGTAACTTCTTTGTTCTTGTTGTTGTTTTGATTGGTTTTAGTATTAAGATGATGTTAGCCTTATAGAATAAGTTTGAGAGAATTCTCTCCACTTCATTTTTTATGTAATTTAAGAAGAATTGGTATTAGCTTTCTGGAAATGTCTTAAAACATGCTCAGGGAAGCCCTTTGGCTCTAGGCTTTTCTTTGATGAGAGACTCACTACTGAATCAATCTCACTGCCCATTATTGTTCTGTTCAGTTGTTTATTTCCTTGTGCTCTAATCTTGGCAGAGTGTGTGTATCCAGAAATTTTTCCATTTCTTGTGGTTGTCAAACTTTTTTCAGATAGTTTTTTTTATAACAGTCTCTAATGATACTTTGTGTTTATGTGGCATCAATTTTAATGTCTTCTCTGGTTTCTGATTTTATATATTGGAGTCTTCTCTTTGTTTTCTTAGTTAATCTAGCCAAGGATTTGACAATTTTATCTTTTTTGAAAATCAACCCTTCTTCAGATCTGAAAATTTTTAGTCTTGATTTCATTATGATTTTCATTTCATAAAAGATGATTTATCTTTTCTGATTTTGAATTCATTTGTTCTTGATTTACTAGTTAACTGAGATGCAATGGTATGGTGTTTATTTGAGATCTTTCTACTTTTTTGATGGAGGAGAGTAGTTTTATAACCATTCTCCTTAAAATTGCTTTTGTTATATCCTATAGTTCTGGTGTGCTGGGTCATTTTTTTTTTCAAGAACTTTTAAAATTTTCTTTTTAATTTCTTCATGGATCCATTGCTTGTTGAGAATATGTTGTTTAACTTCTTTGGGTCTTTATACTTTTCAAAGTTTTTCATGTTTCTCTCTTTAATACTGATTGTAAGCGATTTCCTGGTGATAAGTTCTCACGGCTTTGGTTTTATCTAGGAATATCTTTATTTCTCCTGCATTTCTGAAGTGCAGCTGTGTTGCTGCAGATTTCTCCATCGGCAGTACTTTTCTCTCAGAGCTGTGAGTATACCCTCCTTATCTCTTGCAGCTTTGGGGTTTCCACTGATAAGTCTACCCCTCTGTGAACTGGAGTACCCTTATGTGTTATCTGTTTCTTTTGTCTTGCTATTTTTAGAATCTTTGCTCTGTCTTCAACATTTGAAAACTTGACTGTAATTTATCTTGGGTTAGACTTTGTTGGGTTGAATCTGATTTGACTTGCTGTACTGTATCTGACTAATCTTACTTACTGCAGTCTTCTCTAGGTTTGAGTATTTTGTCTTATTATTTCTCTGAATAAACCTGGTACCTCTTTGACATTCTTAAATCCCTTTTGAATTTATTCTTTTGATGCTGCTCATGGTTTCTGTAAGCTTTGTTCATTTCTTCTTTTTATTCTCTGTGTATTTTAAAATAGTCTGTATTTAATATAATTGAAATTTCTTCTGTTTTATACATTCTACTATTGATTTTTTTCTATAGCATTTTTTCATTTCACTTATTGTACTTCTCAGGCTTCAGGGTTTTGGTCTGAGTTTTAAAAAATTATTTAAATCTTTCTGTTTCTATGATACATTACTGAATTGTTTCTCTGAGTTTTCCTGAAGTTCACTGCATTTCTTTAACATATTTGCCACAGGACTATAATTTTTATGTTGTGCTCCTAGACAGCTTTGATTTGAATTTGATTGTACTTGCTGGCTTGAAGCACTGATAGTACATATATGGCTGTCCCATCAGGTGGCTTGTGTCACATCTCAAGGGTTCTTTCATTATAGAGAAGTGTGATAATTTAGCAGACCAGATGTTATCCTAACTCAGTTCCTTAAGGAAAACATTAAAATGATATAAAACATTGTAATACAACTAACTTGTGAAATGGTAGTTTTCATTACATATTACACACTCCAGAAATGGGGCAATTGTAAGATTCCCATGTTAAAATTTAGAGAATTAATTATTGATAAACTATTAGCCTATGAAGAAATGTCATGAGAACAAATTGCTAAAACATTGCTGATTATTGCAGTAAGGTTTTAAATTGCTTAAATAGTAATCAGACATTTCTTATTTAATGATCAAGTTTCACTCATTCCTGCAACAAGGTTGTTAAGTGAATCTTTCACTTCTAGGTGAGACATTATATATAGTATGTACATTATAATATTCATAACGTCTTGCTAAACAAGAAGTATGTGTAAGTAATATTTATATCTAGACAGTAATTTTTCACATCAAGCAACTAACTAGACTTAGTCTACTTATAGACTTTTTATTAATTTTATTAGCAAGAAGATTGATAAAAGTGACCAGCAGTAGTAAAGCTGCCCATTTGGATAGTCATGCCTGTACCACAGGTAGTTCAAGTTGGCAGGAACATATTAAATATATTTTGAATTCTCTGAGAGATTTCACATACTCACCACTTTATGGTCAATTTCCAATTTATTTTGTCCATTAGGAGAGTCATGGTCCCCTGAAAACTCTTGATGCTTGTTGGTGTATGACAATGTTTGCACATTAAAGGAGTAATTATATATTTCATTATTATAATTTGGATTTGGTTATGCCCATCTATCCAGAGATTCTAATCAGGGTTTTTATTACATTCTCTGAGCTTATGGTCACTGCTGCTATTTCAGTCCTTGCACTCTGAAAGACTTTTAAGATGTGTGTAATTCTGTAGCTATTAACTCTAGACACACTGCTGCACAGCAAATTTCTATAACTTACTCATCTTGCACTGGGACAGGTAGATAACTTTCAATCTGTTAGATGTCAGACGAGTTGAATTCATGTCTCTTGATATCAAAGCATGATGGATTTTAAGAATAAAAGAGGTTAAGCATTGGGAAGGTTTATTGAGAGAAAGCTCCTGAGACAAGGAGGGGTCTTGAAGGTGGATTGGTACTGAGGCTTTTTGTCCAAGGATTTTTATAGAGAAAAATTACAGTGAGAAACAACATGGAGAGCTATGGGTCAAACTCAAATCAACCTGTGGAATTATAAGTATGGTCACTTAGCTAACATTGATCCAATAGGGAAGTGAGGCACATAACAAGAGTATATGGTAAGTTTCATTAACTTTAGCTTATTCATAACTACCTCTCTTTCTCCTCCTCCAACTCCTCCTCTACCTTCTCCTCTTCCTCCTTTTGAGATAGGTCTCATTATGCAGTGCAGGTTGGCCTTGACCTTGCTTATGTAACCCAGGCTGACCTCAAACTCATGATCCTCGGGCCTCAGCATTCTGAGTGCTGGGATTACAGGTGTGCGCCACCACACCCAGTCACATAACCTCTAACATAGAAAGAACAAATTCATGTTTGGAAAGGGATGGGAATATGGGCCCAGGTATTCTGGTCAACCACCTATGCATCTGATGCCTATCTGAGTCCACTGGACCAGTTAGTGCTAATTGCAGTATAATCAAAAACTGTGCTGTTGCTTGAACTCTGAGCAGGCCTGCAGGCCTAGCTATTGCTTCTCCGTCTTGAGACCTGGCTGTCTTCAGATTTTCCCCCAGTCACAGTCTTGGTGTGTCTCCTCTATTGCACTGATTCTCTGGAAAGGCTTGATCCCTCTCTGCCTAATAATTTCTATCTAACTTAGCTGTCTGCAATAGCACAACAGATACTATATACCTACTGAGCATCTCCCCATCCACCCCCCGGTTTTAATCTTTGCAACTACCACTCTCTGTTTCTATAGTTTGATTAATGATGTCTTTCATAAGTTGAAGTAAGGGGGCTTCAGCCATAGATGTGTTTCTTTGGTGATTTTCTTACTGAACTTTTTGTTTGTTTGGTACCGGGGATTGAACTCATGACCTTGCGCTTACCAGGCAAGCACTTGAGCCACTGAGCTAAATTAAACCCAATCATCACATTTTTTCCATCAGGAGTGTGTTGCCCAACACCAAATATGGAGAAAATGAGAATCATAAATGAAAGGAGAGACTTTACTGGTATATGTGTCTATGCTTACGAAGATTATATTTTCTACATGTGTGATGAAGGCTATTATCCTATTTCTGCTGATGGAAGGAGTTCATGCCAAGCAGATGGCATGTGGAATCCTAAAATGCCAGCGTGTGAGTCAGGTAAGAATAGAGGGGAATTGTCATTATTTCCCAAATGAGCCTTTATAGTTTTGCAAAAGAACACATTTCTTAAATCAGGTGAGTTTAGGGCTGTTTTTCTCAGAGGCGTTATATAAAGAAGGCTGCAGATACACAGCACTTACACTATGCAGACAGCTATAAAGCAAGGTATGTTGGGCATGGGGCTTGCAGGAGATTTCTTGTAAAAGAAAACAGTAAAGTTGGTAAAGTCTTTCAAAGTGTCATTTCTCATTTTTCCTACAAGTATTGTTTGCAACCACTTGGGCAAAGGTTGTAAAAAAGAGGAGAACAAGCCCACGAACCTCTATATTTATGTGAGTAGAGAAAGAATGATTGGTGTAGCTATGATAAAATGGAAGCTGTTGGCTTAAAGCAGTGCCTTGGTTAGGAAGAAGGGGTATTGGAGTCACATTACTGACTCTGACCTGCTGAACTCTCTTTGTGTTAATATGACACAATAAACACTGGGTACATAAATACCTGACTCTGGTAGACAATAAGACCCTGAAAATGTCATCACTGTGGATCAGTATGAATGCTTCTTTGCATCAACATGATAGAGATTCCTGAACACCATAGTTGGGGTTACTATAAAAGTAAAGCTTGAAGCCAGGCATGGTGGCACACTCCTATAATACCAGCACTTGAGAAGCTGAGGCAGGAGAACTACTGAGAGTTTGAGACCAGCCTGAGCTACAAAGTGAGCTCAAAGTCGGCCTGAACTGCATGGTGAAGCTTTGTCTCAAAAGGACAAAAAAAAAAAAGAGCAAAGCTTGAAGAAAATGACTTAGGTGCTTAGGTACCAGTAGTTACTTTTGGAGGTCATCCTAGGAGGTAAGAGTGAGACTGGAGGGAGACAGCAAGGAGGGAAAGAAGAGGTGACTTTGAATAAACACCATGGGCTCAGTTCTTTGTGGCTACTGAGAAGTCTATGTGATGTTTTTTTAAATTATTTTTCTGAAACACAAGAGATCGGGACACTTTTGCTGCTCTGTTTCCCCTAATCGAAGGTTGTCGGGAAGGACAGCAATGGTTAACTCCAACTCCGCTCCTTTCATTTTAGAGAAAGATCTGCAGATAGATTCCCAGCACATGCCTTCTTTAAATCTCTGCAGTATAAATCTCAGCTTACGTAAAACTGTCTACGCCATCTGAAACTGTAATCCGAAGTGGTCCAATGGACTACGATGTGGGAGCAAAAGCAATCACAACTGTCCTTTGCACTACTTGGACCTGCTAACTCCCCCTATTAATTGCTCTGAGCTACTACTTTGTTACTTTATTGCATCCATGACTGAGATCTCCTGAAGACCACTGTAAAGAGGGTTAGTGGAATAAATCGCCTGTGATCTTGGGGATATAGTTAATTTTAGTAATCTCCTTTATTTCACTCATTCTAGGTTTTCCTCACCTCCAGTTGGCACCTGAGTAGGCTTAGATTTCTTACTAGAGGTGCTAAGCCTTCTTTCATCTCTGATGAATGATGCTTCTTAGTGTCTTGTAATGGCCTATTCAATATTACTTTTAGGTAGGGAAGCATTAAGTGCCCTAGTAAGTATCTTAAATTCTAGATACATTCTTTCCTGCCCAAGTCACATGCTAGATATCCTAGCTCTCCATTGTGACCACAGTCATAATGAAGTCATAATTACTTCCCTATCAGTGTAGTAGCATTTCCTGTATCAACGCTGTTGCGGGTACAATCAGAAGAGCTGGGTACAATCAGAAGAAAATCACAGCTGCCGGAGCAGTGGAAGGCTTCAGTGTCCACTGTAGGAATTGTTTTGCTCCTGGTTCTGGGAAGCAAGACCTTGATCTACAAAAGTATAAAGTTGAAAATAGAAAGTGCATTATACAAAGGATTCACTAGCATTGAGCATTCACCGTACTTGTATTCTTTAGTGTCTTTTCACATATTCTATGTATAGGATGCACGTAGCTTCTGGCCAATAAGTCAATGTATTCATTTCACCCTTAGACATGAGGTCTGCATTTCGCTGGATGTCACTGCTGAATTGATGGGCTGGGTCGAATCTCTAGTACACGATCCCAGTGATCTGCCTTGCAGTTTGCTTTCAAGAAATACGCTAGTCGGTAGGGTAGCGGATCCTATGGCCATAGGCCCATCATCACACAGTCTCAGCCAATAGCCTTAGGAGCCCTAGACTTGCTCATTTTGCGACCCCTATATGAAACATTTTCCAAATATTAATATTTCTGTCCAAAAGTTTTTTTATTATGCTAGTTAATAATTTTTTATTAATAAGTTATTTTCATTTCTATGAATAAGTCATTTAGTAACAGCAAGAGTGGTCACAGTACAGTAGAAGTAGCATTTATATAAGACAAAGCTTGTTTTTTAGAATATTTATTTAGGTAGTTAGTGGTAGATATTGAATCCAGGGCATGCTACACCAGCACTTTATCACTGAGCTATGTCCCTAGACCTAGGGTGGTAATTTTAAAAATCTTCAGTCCTTCTTTTTTATTTAAATTAGCTTTCTTGATACTCTTTTGATATATACAATGATTGCATTCATCATAGGGAATTTGTATCTGTACATAATATATCTTGATTCTTTTCCCCCATTCCTCTCCCTTCCTTTTAAACCTTCTTTCCCTCATTTGCAAAAGTTTCATTTCCATTTTTTCTCCTTCTATTTTTTTTAAACTTTTCTCTTCCTTCCCTTCCACTTCCTCCCCTTATTCCCCTTCCCATTTCTTATTTTCCAGCATCTATCATTTTTGTTCTTCTTTACATTTTAGTATCTCACACAAGAGAAACAACGCAATATTTAAACACGTGTCTGATTTAAATAGTCTCAAGGTGCATTATTTACCTAGAAATGCTTATAGTTTATCCTTCTTTATGGCAAAGTAGCACTTCACTGTATAAAAAACCCCTGCATTTTCTTTATGCATTCATCCACCAATGGAATTCTGCTGCTATAAACAAGGGTGTGCATATATTTCTGGGTATGATGCTTTTTAACTCCTCCAGGAAGAAATCCAGAAGGGGAATATATGGGTCAGAGGGAATCTCTAGTTTTAGTTTTTGAGAAATCTCCACATTGACTTCCATAATGGTTGTGCTAATGTATAATTACCAATAGTGGAGAAGTGTTCCTTTCCCCCCACAGCTCAACAGCATTTGTTAGTGGTTGATTTCTTAAAGATAATCATTCTTTCTTCAGTGAGATGGAATTTCAGTGTTGTTTCAATTTTCATTTCTTAAATGACCAGTGATGTTGGACATTTTTTCATTCATTTATTTGCATTCCTACTTCTTCGTCTGAGAAATGTCTATTCATTTCAGGCACTCATTTTGGATTGGGTATTTAAATTTGGAGGTCTGATTTTTTTGAGTTCTTTATATTACTCTAGTCCTTTTTGGAAGAGCTGGAAAAAAATTTTCCTACTCTGTGGGTTGTCTCTTCACTCTGTTTGTAGGTTCTTTTGCTGTGCAAAAACTTTTTAATAAGATCAGTTATTGATTCTTTGTGATACTTCCTGTGGAATCAGGATTTTGTTCATAAAAGTCTTTGCCTTCACTTGTATCTTCAAGAGTTCTACCTATTCTGTCTTCCAGTAGACTTAGTGTTTCCATTTTAATGTTTAGATCTTTGATTCATTTTGATTTTAGTTTAGGGTGTGGTATGAGATATGGGTCCACTTTTAATCTTCAGCATGTGGAAATCCAGTTTTTTCAACACCATTTACTAAAGAGGTTATCTTTCTTCCAGGGGCAGTATTTGGCCCCTTTGTCAAAGATTAAGTAGCTTCATGTGTTTGGAGTTATTCCTGCATCTTCTAATCTGTTTCATTGATCCTCAAATCTGTCTTTTTGCCAGTACCATGCTGTTTTTATCACGATAGTTTGGTGTATCAAGCTAAAGAATGTGATTTCCCTGACTTCCCTTTGTTACTTTTGCTGCTCCAGGCCTCTTCTGCTTCCAAATGAATTTTAGGATTGCTTTCTCTAATTCTGAGAAGTATGCAATGTATTTTAATTGAGATTGCTTTAAGTCTATATAACAGTTTTTAAAGTAAGGACTTTTTCACTATATTCATTCTTCCTTCCCCAAAACAAGGGTTATCTTTCCATTTTATAGTGTGCTTTTTGATTTTCTCTTTCAGAATTCTATAGGTTTTAATACAAAGATCTTTTACTTCCTATGTTGGATTGACTTCTAAGTATTTGTTTCTTTCTCTGGGGCTATTGTGAAAGGTATTGCTTCCCTGATTTCTCACTCAGTAAGCTTGTTGTACAGGAATGTTACTGATTTCTGAGTGTTGACTTTGTGTCCAGCTCTGCTAATGAATTTGGTTATTAAATCTAGAAGTCATTTTGTGAAGTTTTTGGGATCTTCTATACAGACTATCATGTCATCTACAAATAGTGATAGTCTAATTTCTTTCTTTCCTATCCTTATTTATTTTTTTTCTCTTGGCAAATTACTCTGGTTGTTTCCAGAACTATATTGAATAGGAATGGTGATGGTGGACATCCTTGTCTTGTTCCTGATTTTAGAGTGAGAACTTTCCATTTTTGACTATTTAGTATGATGTTGGTTGTTGGTTTGCCATATATGGCTTTTATCAGACTGAGATAAAGACCATCTATTCCATTTTTCTGCAGTTTTTTTTATCATGAATATGTAGTAGACTCTGCCAAATTATTTTTCTGTGTCTGTTTAAATGATCATGTGGTTTTTGTCTTTGGCTTGAGTTTATATGGTGTATTAAATTTGTAGATTGGCACATGTTTGAACCATCCCTGCATCCCTGTGATGAATACTACTTGGTCATGGTGTATAATCTTCTTAATAATTTGCTGCATTCTGTTTGACAATAACATATTGAGGGTTTCTACATTTTTGTTCATGAAGGAGATTGGTCTGTAATTCTCTTTTTTGTTTGGATCCTTTCCTGGTTTTGGTATTAGAGTGATGCTTGCTTCCAGCAATGAGTTTGGAAGTATTGATTCACTTTCAATTTCATTAGATTTTGAGGGGTAATGGAATTAGATCTTCTCTAAATTTCTTGAAGAATTTAGCAGTGACTCTGTCGGGATCTAAGCTTTTCTTTGTTGGTAGGATTTTAATTACATCTTCAATTTCATTGATATTAGGTTATTAAGAATTTTTATATCTCCTTGATTCAGCTTTGTAATTCATATGTTCCTAAGAATCTGTCCATGTCTTATATGTATTATATCTCATTAGAATTTAGGTTCTTACAGTAGATATTGACAATCTGCTGGATTTTTGTAGGATTTCACCCTTTTCAATCCTAATTGCATTGATTTGAGTCTTCTTTTCCTTTTTTTGATGATTGGTTAAAGGTTTTCCTATTAATCTTATGAAAAACCAAATCTTTGATTCATTGATTCTTTTGTGTTGCTCTCTTGGTCTCATTTGCTCTAATTTTTTTCTAATATTTATAACTGCTTCCCTTGTATGAGCTTTGGGCTTAACTCATTCTTTCTGGAAGCTTTTGGTCAACATTAGGTCACTTATGTGAGCTCACTCTGATTTTATGATGTGAGAATTCACTGCTATAAATTTCTCTTACTTTCATTGCATCCCATACATTCTCTAATGTTGTACTGGCATGATTGTTTAATTGTAGAAACTGTCTATTGTCTTATTTAAATTTTTCTGTGACTTATTGGTTGTTAGGACAATGTTATTTAATTTCCAGGTTTCTATGCAGTTTTTATGATTTCTTTTGCCATTGATTTCCAGTTTCATAGCACTATGGTCTAATAATATGCATGGGGTAATTTTGCTTCCTTTCCAGTTACTTAAGCATGTCCTGTGAGCTAGCATGAGGTCTACTTTGGAGAATGTCCCATATGTAGCTGAGAAGGGTGTGTATTTTGATTGGAACACTCTATAGACATCTACAAAGTCCATTTATTCAAGTTTGGTCCAATCTGATATTTCTTTAGTTTCGATCTAGCTGATCTGTCTATTTGTGACAGTGGGCATGGAGGCCCCCCCTTCAGTCATAGTAGTGCTTTGTTTTCTAGAGTTGGGTGCACTGATACTTGGTGCTTTTATATTTATCATTGTTCTCTTCCTCTTGAATTGTGCCCTTAACAAGTATGCACTGACTTTCTTTGTCTCTCTTGATCAGTCTTGCTTTGAAATCCACTTTATCTACAATAGAATAGCTTCCTCTCCTTTTTTTTTCAGTACTTCACATGAAGTATTGTTTCCCATCCTTTGACTTTCAGTCTATGAATTTTTTAATTAGATGTATTTCTTTTATGCAGTACAAGTTGAATCTTATTTTCCTGATCCATTCTGCCAATCTGTTTCTGTGCATTGATGAACTGAGATTGTTTACATTGATGGTTATACCTGATATGTGTTGACTTCTTCTTGTCATGTTATTTTCCTGTTGGTGGTTTCCTTTCTTTACCCTGCTTAATTGCCTACCTTGCCTGATGGATTCCTTGTGGTGGGATTCATGGAGTTGTGGTCTTTGTTAACTCTTCCCAGAATATCCTTTAGAACTTTCTGGAGTACTGGTTTGGTGGTCATGAATTGTTTCAGGTATTCTTTATCACAGAGGTATCTTATATCTCCATTAAATTGGAAAGATAATTTTTCAGGGTACATCAATTTTGGTTAGAGTTTATTTTCTTTAGGGATTGAAATACTTCAGTCCAAGTTCTCCTTGACTACTGTGTTTATGTTGAGAAGTCAGTTGTGACTCTGATGGGCTTCCTTTATAGGTGACTTGTTTCTTTTCTTAAACAGCTTTTAATATTCTATTCTTGTGTTGGAATCTTGACTAGTATATGCCTTAGTGTAGTTTTTTCTGATCACTGCTAATTGGAGTTCTATATGCCTCCCTTATTTGTATGTGAAATTCTTTTTCCATGATTGGGAAGATTTCTTCCATTAGTTCTGTGAACAGATTTTGTAATGCATTTTATTCTAACTTTTGATTTTTTCTTTGATTCCAATCAATCATATATTATTATTTGCATTATCTAGCTGCATTTGGGTTGATTTTTTCTGATGAAATGGCATTTTTGTTTGTTTTTTTGGGTAATGGGGATCAAACTCAGGACCTTGTGCTTTGCCATGCAGGAGCTGTGCCACTGAACTATATCCCCAGTCTTGGATTGATTTTTTTGTGGCCCCTTGATATTTTTAAGATGCATTTCATGAAAGACATCTTAACCTGTGGATCCAACTGAAAACCTGTCTTTTAGGATTTGATATTCTGTCCTCACATTCATTGATTCTGCTGCATAAACTTTCAATAGAATTTTTAATCTCCATAATATCTATTTGACTCTGTTTCATGGAGTCCAGTTCTTCCTACATTGGGCATTCATTATTTCCATTTTCCATCACTTTCTGAAGCTCCTCTATTTTTTATTTGTGTACACTCTAGATTCACTAATCATATCCTTCATTGTGCTCATCATCTGTATAATTATCTGTGAAACTATTTCTGACTTTTTTTTAGAGCCTCACTCATTTGCTTTGTTACTTCCACTGCTATGATTTGATAAAGTTCAACTTGGTGGCTTTTGATTTCTTCCACCTCAATGCCCCCTGAATTTGCTTTGGGCAAGCTAGAGGTCTCATTTTGTATTTTTTAAATTTGCTTTCTGCATTGAGCTTGTAAATTGCTTGTGGTAGGTAGCTTTATAACTAGTCTCAAGACCTTCTTAGGATGTGACTACTTTTCAGAGATGTTTTCTAGGTGCAAATAGCTTTTGGCTTTTGAGTCTGTCCCAAGATCCTGTCTCTTCAGTTTATTAGGGATGAGAAGTTGCTGTGTATTTGGCCTAGTACCCAGTTATTCGGTACTGGACTATAGCATTTTTAGGACTCCCCAAAATCTCTCTCTTGTTATAAAAGGAAGAACAACTGATCGCAACAACTACATCACCTTTGCTAAAGTAGTACAATCAGTAATAACAATAGCATCAAGCAAAGTCTAGAAAATGTCAAACTGTGGTAACTGCTAATTTGCCACATTAAACCTTAGGTACAAGCTTTGATTGCAGCAGGAATAGGAACTCTACAGAAGTTCAGGCTGATCCTGGCCTCTGGTTTGGTGTTGGGGCCTGTGTTATTCACTCACAACACTCTAGGTGTCTCTTGCCATCCTGACCTTAGATGTCTCCCAAGGTTGTACCCCACTCAGTTACTGGGAGGCCTGAAAGGAAGCTGATGCACAGCTGCTCCAATCCTGTGTTGAGTTGGCTGCTCCTTAAAATGCCATTTGGCCAAGCAGACACTTGGACAAGTCATTCATCTCTGTTGCAGCTCGCAGCATCCACTGCTTCATTGCACTGGTGTGTTTATATGTGGAGGTGTCTAGAATAACCTACCCTCACTGTGTCTCTGCAGAGCCAGGAGTCAGGGAGAAACTGCAGTTTGCCACCTCTTTTTTCTGTGGTTCAATCTGTCTCTTCACTTTCCCTGTGGACTCAAATTCTCCCTTCAGATCTTTCTTGTGTTCCAAGAATTCACCTTCCTCCTCCTTTTTCCCCTTAAGCTGTTATACTCCAGTGTCTGGATTCTGAATCTCAGAGAGGCTGATTTGCTGCTGTTTACTACTCTGCCATCTTTCCAGAAGCCTCTTTTCAATAATGTTTCTAAAATCTCTCTTCTACAGAATTTGCTTTCCACATACACTTTTTTTTGGCACTTTACCATAAACAGATTAATATGGTTCAGCCCTTCATCCAGTTCATTTTTCTCTGAAACCTAATTCAAATCATAGCATAAATACATATGTAATTTTTGTGTTAATAAAAATTAAATTTAAATTCTTGTTTAATGGAGCATTTGAAAGGAATTTTTGAAAAGATCATACACGAAGTCTAGTCTTACAGGTAAAAATTTCATGTTATTGTCAATGTTCATAACAAGAAACTGGTTGATAGGGACATAAAATGTAACAAGTCGTGATCCTTATGGTCAAAATGTGGAGAGAAGACTGTACTCCATAGTATGTGGGAGCTAAACAACTACTAGGGAACCAAATGGAGTTGTAAAGAGTACATCAACTTGCCCAGAATCTAATCCCACTCTTGACCCTTAACAGAGTTGTCACAGGATTCAATGTACTTAACCCCCTAAGCCTTATTCTGTCATCCACAAAGTGTACATGATGATAATATCTACTTTCTGGTTGTTGTGAGGTTTAAGCAGGGTCCTGCAAGACAGCAGCTCAGTAGATAATCCCAAGAAAACTACTGCTAACAAGACCTACAAAAGGGAAGAGGAGTCATTGTTTATTAGAGTAGTCAAAGAAGGCCTCACAGAGAAAGTAAGACTTCAGACAATGGATAGAGAAGGTAAAGGCATATAAAATTAGAAGCACAATCCCAGAGGTAAAATAGAGAGAAGTATAAATGTGCAGGATATTATACCTGAGAAAGGTGAATTGGCTAATTTGGTAAAGTAGGAGCATCTGTGAAAAAATCACCAAGGGTGTTTTTGCCCAAATGTCCATACATTGTTAAACATGCTTGTTATTTTATCTTTATGAATATAGCATTTAAAATTCTTTCACTTAGTCTCAACCTTTTGAGGAAATCATCCTTCAGCAAAGGACCTCCTGTCGCATTCTCAGGCTCTCAATTCCTTGGAAGTTTCTATGTATGAGTTTGTGAAACTTGAGACCATGTTCTTCTAGTGTAACTATTCATCATTTCACTGTTCTTATTTCAACACTAAAGTCAATGTTTAAACTCTAACATATAGTAATGATGCCTTTATAGTGCTGAATTTATGAGAAAATTGGAGAGAGTTTAAGCAGATAAATATTTCCTGTAGTTGGCTTGATGTTCATCGAGAATAGTTTTAATATAACATGACTCTGGGTCTGAATTCACCCTTTTATAGCAAAATTTCTGGAGTCTCCCCACATGGTGAAAATTTTCAATGATCGTACTTTTTTAAAATAGAGAAAAAATTTCTGTAAAATGGGAGAATTCCTTCAACTGAAGTTGCTTTCCTTCCACTAAGCTCTTCTCCAGGTGCTTGGCTTGAAAATGGTGACGTTTTTTAGTTTTGTCAAGTTCAGAATGAGAAAATAATTTGTGTCTTCTAAAAATAACCAGACTTGGGAGTGTCATGTTAACTTGAAACTGTGAACTCAGCTCTTTCTTCTATCTCACTATCCAGTTGGTAGTTAACTCCCAGAGTTTATGGACAGTATAAGAAATTTTTTCAATACTTCCTGATATAGTTTGAAGATGTTCCCCAGAGATTCATGGGTTAATGCTTATCACAATAAGTAGTGAAGAGGGGAACTGTAGATGGGGTAAATGGGTCTGAGGGATGGAGGGCTCGTGAGATGATTAATTCCACTATCACAGGAATGCCTGAATTATCGAGTAAGTGAGTCATACAGGTGAATTCAATGGCTCACTGTCACCTTTTTACCTGCTAGCACGTCATGATGGGGCACCAAAGTGCATGTCAGATGCTGGTATCATCTTTTGGACTTCTCAATCTCCAGAAACATACTTAAGTAACTTTTATTTAAAATTAAAGGGCCAGAGATTTAGCTCAGTGGCATAAGCACCTACCTTGCAAGCATGTGGTCAAGAGTTTGATCCCCAGTACCAAAAAATACAAAACGAATAAATTAAATTAAATTAAATTAAACTAAATTCCCCAGTATGTGGAATTCAGGAATAGCAACAGAAAATGAAGACAGAACATTGCTACTGAGAAATGGGGGCTGCTATGGCGAATACCTGAAAATACAAAAGGATATTTGGAGCTGATTCTGGTGGGGCCAAGAATACATGGAAAGATGAGCAAGAGTCTGGAACTCTGTGGTGATTACTCAAGCAGCAATGATGAAAATGTAAAAAATATGAACAACAAAAGCCATTCTGACCAGGTTCCAGATGGAAATAAAGAACAAAGTATTGGAAACTTGAATAAAAGCCATTCCTATTATAAAGTTGCAAAGAGCTTTGCAGAACTGTATCTGTTAATGAGGGCTTCTGAAAGTGGAATTTAAGAGTGATAAACTATGATATATGGCAGAAGAAATAACTAAATGGCTAAGCATTCAAGCTCCTGAGTGTCTCAAGCCACACCCAGACAGATGCAGGCACAGGGGAATGCTTTAAAGACAATTTATAGTCAAAAGGGAAGCCGACTAGAAAGATTTGGAAAAGTTTCAGCTTGGCCATGTGTAGAGAATGAAACATCATTTTCAGAAGCAAGAACCAAAGTTGGGGTCAAGTGGACACTTGCTAAGGAGATCAGTTTGGATGGGGGAGAGGGCAAGCCCTTGGGCCTCAGAAACATTCCAGAGATTGCAGGACTTGTCTTCCCATCACAGGCTCACATCTCGAGCAGGGCCGAATGTTTTGGGAAACGGTCTTCCCTCTCCCACCACTATTTTACTGCCCTGAGATACCTTGGTCTCTGCTGCCCACATTCCAGTGCTGGCCACCTGGACACCTAACTATGCTCACATGGGCCCAGATTAAACTCAGGCTACTGCTCTGCAAGTATCTATTTGCTGCTAATTCTGCAGATATGTAGAGAGCAAGAACTTTGGGGGCATCATATCCTTTATCTAGATTTCAAAGTGTGTGTCAAACAGCCTTGAGTCCCAGGCAAGGAACTGTCACTTTGGCATAAATGCCAGAGATTTCTGGAGGTAGGGAAAGGTCTAGCAGAGTTATGGAAGTGAAACTACCATTTATATATTTACAGGGGATATAATACTCCTTTTCTTATATCCACTTCTTCCTTTTGGAATGAGAATGCTTACATAGGCTGGTCCTACCACCATATTTGAAACAGATAACTTACTTATATTGCATGGGCTCACAGATGGAATTTGCTACAGGATAACACATACTTTGAAATTTTAATGTGGAACAAGTTAATGCTTTAAGACTTCTAGAATGGAATAAATGTGATTGGTATTGAGAGAAAAAGCGAACGTTAGAGGCCAGGAGCAGAATGCTTGCTATGGATTTAAATGTGTAACCTTCCCAGAGTTCTTGGATTGAAACCCCCCAATGCAATGGTATCACGAGGCAAAGATTTAAAAGGCAGTTGGGTTGTGAAGGCGAGAACTCAAGAACAGATGGATGCTCTCCTCGGGGGAGTGGATTAGTGATCGTGAGAGCAGGGGATTATACAAGTGGCCTCAGTGAGTTCTGTATCTCTTGCTGTCCCTCTCTTGTGCATTTACCTTCTACCCTACTATGCTGCAGCCATTTACCAGGCTCTCTTGTTTTGAACTTTTGAGTCTCAAGATACATGTGCTAAATAAGCTGATTTCCTTATACATTACCCAGGCTGTGTAGTATTCCATTATAGCACCAGATAATGGACTAAGCCACCTCCTTACCTGAGGCTACAGTTGAATGTGTGGACATATTTTTTTTCAATTTTCTATGTCTCCTGCAAGTTCTTTTGCTGGCTGCCTCAGCCTTTTCAGTATCAGATTAAAAAGGTAAACTTCAGCACCATTCATGGTTCAATGAAGATAAAGTTAAAAAGTGTTGAGAGTAATGTTTCCTGTTTGATAAAGATTATCTAAATTTTTCCTTTTGTTTATTTATTTGGGATATTTAAACCATGAATGGTATTGACGAATACATTAAAAATGAATTTTACTTCCCACTCCAAAGTCCTAGAAGCATCCACTAGTCTCAGTTCCTGGGATGGCAATCACTACTACATTGTTGTGAATTTTTCAAGATAGTTGAGAGACAATGTCTTTTAACCAAGAACATTTTTCGCCTCTGGCAAAGTTTTCATGGGAGTCTTGAGTTCGTTTCAACTGTTCAAGAAAGAAGAATCTCGAAGCGCCTTCCTCCAGAGTGAGCCAAGAGGAGAAACAGAGAGCCGCCCCAGAGATCCAGCCAGGCCATGGTGGATGTCAAGAGGCTACACGAAGAAGCAATTCGCCCGCCTTCTTGGTAAGCGCCTTCCTGTGGCGTGAACCAGGAGGAGACCCAGAAGTGTCTCCTGTGAGCCTACCGGTACACAGGCTTGGAATCAAACATCCCAAATACCTGCCCCCCTCCGTTAGCAACTGGGGACAGAGGTCTGAGCATCTCTTGGCAGAATGACTGTATGCAATATAGCAAATATGAGGGGTCTCCTCTATCTTCTTTGAAAACTAATGTTGTTTTCAGTTTCATTTCATTATGATTAATTGCTTTACTCTATTCAATATTTTCTTTCAATCGATTTTGTAATGTTCTGTCTTTGGTTTGATTTTGCTATACCTAATTGACTAGACAACTACTATGAAGATAATGAGATATACTATGGTACCTATTACTATTATCCCGGTAACCTGCTGTGAAGTTCTTTACCAAATTCACTGCACTGTCTCAATTGGTTTTGTTCTGTCTTGTTCTGTTGTATTTCTACTACCTTCAAAAAAAAAAAAAGAATCTCAAATATGAATTCCCAAGTCAGTGTTGGAAATCTCCACTAAAGCCACATGGTGCTCACCATTTTTCTGTGACCTTTCCATTTTCACTTTTGATGATGTGTTGATACTCCTGGTTGGTTTCTGATCCATCATTAAGCCCAGGCAATTTAAAGTCACCCACAAATAAAGATGTGGGAGCAGCAATTGGGAGCACAGATTCCACCCCTTAAAAAATGATATGGCACTGGGAAAATTTTTAACATTTTTGGTTACATTAAAAAAGACTAAATGAGATAAGCCAGGTGAAAAACTTACCATATAGTCACACATATAGTAGTCATTCAATAAATGTTAATTATGATTATTAGAATTATCACTGATGTGAAAAAGATGATAACTTGCACAATCTGAACAAAGTTTCCCATCCTTGTCATTATCCAATGCTGTTTTTTTTTCTTTTTTCTTTTTTTGGTACTGGGAATTGAACTCATGGCCTCGTGCTTGCCAGGCAGGTGCTTGTGCTACTAAGCTAAATCCCCAGCCCTCTGATGCTGTTTTGATGCTTGTTTTATTTTTAAAAAATTGAATATTTCAAATGTTTCCTTCATAGCTGTATGTCTGAAACCAGAGATACTAAATGGAAAGCTATCCGTGGAGAAGGATCGCTATACTGAAATGGAAAATGTCACCATCTACTGTGACGCTGGCTATGAGGTGGTTGGTCCCCAAAATATCATTTGCTCAGAGAACAGAACCTGGTCTCCAGAAGTACCCAAGTGTGAGTGGGTAAGTGGCACAATTCAGGGCAGTTCTGCGTTGTCAACCCCCAATAGGAGCAGTCTTCTCCAAAGCTCTGTCCCAGCCAACAATAGTGTCTTCTGACTTTTGTCACGATATCTAAGTAACTGATCAAGATGATCACTTTCAACCCGGAAGCACAGCCATAGGCTACAGGAGGGAATTGTTCTCATGATACCGTAAAAGCCCAAACAAACCCTAGACAAACCCTGAGACCCATGTCCACTGACCCCCTAGGTCAACACAATGTTCCATTTCTGTTAGGCCATAGAACCATCCTTTGGCTGTCCTCAAGCAGGGGCCCCAGGCCCCTGCGCAGGTCTATGTTTTGTCTGCTTTGCAGCAGAACTGGACTGGCCCTCAGGAAAACACCCGCTGGAAGGTGGTGTCCTCTGCCTCCTCTTCCTCCATCTGTCCACACACCGGTCTCACTTTTACAGTGATTCCTCTGCAGATGCACTATATCCTTCTGCTCACTTATTTAAATCCCTTTTAGGAGGTCCCCGAAGACTGCAAGCAAGTGATTGCAGGCAAAAAGCTCCTGGAGTGCCTCCCAAACCCCTTTAATGTGAAAATAGCCCTGGAGGTGTATAAGCTGTCTCTGGAGATTGAACAATTGGAGAAGGAGAAGTACGTGAAGTTCCGGGAGAAATTTTCTAAAAAAGAAATACGGCAGTTGACTTCGTCTTTACATTAACATACAGAATTCCCACTTACCAACTCCGCTTGTCCTGAAGTACCATCACTCACATTAGTAAGTTTCTGGAGTTGGAAAAAATCCATGTGATTATTGTTATTGCAAATGTATAATTACTGATATTGTAACTTGTGGTTCAAGGGTCTACTAGACTCCTGCTGGTTAAATAAATTATTATTTATCAAGTATCACTTGCTGTGTTGTCATCTTGGCCAGTATGTCACATAAATATGATTCCCATAACACAAATCCACTGCTTAACAAGTCTGAAATTAATTTTCCTTTTTTTTTCTTTATCTCCTAAGAAAGAGTGGAAACCAGAGAAATTTAAACTGAGTTCATACTTTTATTTGCACCTGAGTGCTTCTATTGCATTTCTCCCATGTCCAAAACCTGTCTACCCTTGGCCTACAGAAAAGGACCCAATAAAAATCACAGAAAAAGAATGTCACTGAAATCACACAGGACCTTTGGTGCCCCCTTCTGGCCACTCCTGTGAGGACACCCATTCTTCTCACTTCAGTAACAAAGATTGGCTCTGCGTATCTTTCCTTTCATAGAAATGGAATCATACACTTCACATCCTTTCTTCCTTGTCTTTTCAACATATTTTCGAGTTTTACTGATGATGTGCATAGTCACGGCTCATTCATTTTCACTCGTATTTAGTTCTCTACCATTACATGACTATATACCAATGTATTATTAGTAGTAAATATTTTTGTTATATTTAGTTACTTGGATATTATGAATAGTAGTAGGTCCAAGTGTCCTCTATTTGTGTTGAACATATATACTTATGTTCAGTATATTTCTAAGAAGAAGTCAACAGCTCATAGTAGATAAATGTGTGTGTGTTCAGGAATTTCCAAGTGGCCCTAGGAAACTGTACACCTGCATCCCTGCAGGATGTAATATCCTGTACAAAATTTGCTGTTGTTTGTGCTTTTTCTTTTCTGCGAAGTTCTGTTGTTTTGACTTGATCTTCCCTGCTCTGTAGAAGTTGAAGTGCTATCCATATGCTTGGTAGGTAGCATTTCCAAGCTCTCTTGTTGCAAGCTGCTACCTCAAAGCTGTCACCCATTTCCACTGTGCAGGTCCTCTCTATCTCAAATTTAGTTGTGAGAATTTTAAACATATTTTTGAGAAAAGATTTTTTTGATATATGTATTTCAAATATCTTTTTCCTGTGTATGGTCTGCCTTTCTGCTTTAGTAAGACTTTCATGTGTTCATGCCTTTTGATAAACATAAGCTTCTCATTTTAATGTGATAGCTTATATCAAGTACTTCCCTTTTGATTAGTGGTTTTGGATTATTTGTTTTGATTTTTGGATCCCTTAAAAATTATTGTTAATCTCAAGGTCGCAGATATATGTGCTTAACGTTTTTCTTTAAGAGATTCACAATTTTACTTTCACATTTAGATCTACGGTTCCACCTGGATTTGCTATGGTGTGAAGCAAAGGGCCAAGATTCATTTTTTTGCATATATAAATATACAATTGATTGGGCTCATTCCACTGAAAAGACCATACTTTCTGTCATAACCCTGCCGTGTCATTTGAGGTTAATCGTTTCAAAACAAAATCCTACTGAAATTTTTATAAGAATGCTACAGATAAGCATATCATCATGCCTTTCAATCCATAAACATAGCACTTCTCTATATTTACTTATTTTATTTAGCTTTTAAGGTTCACACATCTGTCATATTTATTTCAAGAAATCTGGAATTTTGCATTGATGTTGACAGAAATGTCTTTTCAGAAAATCTTGTTGGCAGTAGGAAGTTGTTTTTGATTATTTGCCTTTTATTTGATAGCATGTTAATGTGGTGGATTAACTAATGGTCAACTTGGAACACCCCAAGAACTGAATCAGAGTGGTTCTGGGGGAGGCCCCCTGAGGATTGTTGCCAACAGCATTAAAAGGGCACTGGATGGAAGGATGGTGTGCCGTTGATTCTGCTAGAAAAGCTTCACGCGGGCTTTACTGATATGAACCCAGTAGTTATTGTAGGAGGAGCTCAGGTCGTCGCTGTCACTGGGGATGGCTGCAGTCCTCTTTGGGGGTACTTGGCCCTTACTTTGAGCATCGCTTCCTGACTCCAGGGCAGATCCCTCAGCTGCTGGCACAGATCCTTCCTCCCACTGGTGCAGCCTTTTTAGCTTCCACCTCTGGCGTTTGGGCCTTCCCAGTGCGGATCCTTGATGCAGACCTGCACAAAACATTGCCGTGGGCTCTAGGTCTTCAGCTGGACTGGTGCCAGACACTGTTGTGGGATCCAGGCCCTCAGCTGGATTCTTTGGGTCTCCAGTGTGTGGACAGATCTCCTGCACTCTTCTGCATTTGACTTCTTAGGTAAATATGGTAGAATAATTCTATAAATTATGTGTCCTGTATTAAATTATTTCCCAACCCTGACCACAATGGTTAATTTTAATTAAATCCTTCTACACACCTTTTGATTTTTTTAAACTCTTACATGTCAGCTGTGAATATTAGCAGTGTGCTTTACCTTCTACTACTTCTGACCTTTGTTTGTTTTTCTGTTTTCTACCTATTGTCTATCTGTCTGTCTACTCCATCCTATCAACGGATACTCTTCCCACAGGAAGAGTCTACAGTCTAATGCGCAGTGGAAGTGTTGTTGCCGTCTTCCTTGTCCCACTGATTTCATCAGGAAATCTCCTATTAGCTCACCACAATGTAGGGAGTCTACTGGTTTTTTTTCTTTGTTTTGTTTTTCAAATTTAGGTTTTATTCATGTTACAGATATAATTCTGTTAAGCATATACTTTAAAGAATTTATAGCATATTGACCATATCTATACATTTTTCTCTCAATTTTAATATCATTTCTTCCAATTCTATTTGCATGTTTTCTTTTTCTTTTTTTACCATTAGTTAAGTTTATTGGCATAGTGATCACATTAACCATATGAGATTTGTACCTGTACATGACATGTCTTGATTCTTATTACTTCCCCCAGTCCCCTCCCCTCCTTCTTCCCTTCTTATTTACAAAAGCTTTGCTTTCATTTTATCTCCCTCTTAATTTTTTCTTTTCCTTTCCTGTGTTTCCCCCTCTTCCACCCATGTGCTCCTTCCCACTTCAACCTTTTCTTCCTATTTCCCAAAATATCTGTGAGACATTTTGGTCCTTATTTATATTTTCAGTTTCTCACATCAGAGAAACAATGCAATATGCACACGTGTAAATGGCTCAAGCTTATCCTTTTTTACGGTTGAGTATTCATCCATTGTATTAAAAAACACATTTTCTTTATTCATTCATTGGTTGGTGGGCATTTGGGCCATTTGCAAGATTGAGCTGTTACAAACTGTGTTGCTATGAACATGTATGCATGTATCACTGTGGTATGATGTTTTATTCTTCTGGGAATATACCCAGAAGTGGAATAGCTGGGTCAAATGGGACTTCTAGTCCTCATTTTTTGAGGAATCTGAACACTGATTTCCACAGTGGTTGCACCAGTCTACACTCCCACCAAGAGTGCAGAAGGGATCTTTTTCCCACAGCCTCTCCAGTATTTGCTGTTGGTTGATTTCTTGGTAATAGCCACGCTCTGAAGTGAGATGGGATCTCAGCGCTGTTTGCACCTCTCAAAAGACCAATAATGTTGAACCTTTTTGTATGTTTATTTGTTGTTTGTACTTCTTTGTCTGAGAAGTGTCTATTCATTTTAGATGCCAATTTTTGGATTGAGTATTTAAATTTAGGGGTCAGATTTTTTGGAGTTCTTTATGTATATACTAGATATTAGTCCTTCGTCTGAGGAACAGCTGGAAAGAATTTTTTCCCACTCTGTGGGTTGTCTCTTTACTCTATTGGTGATTTCTTTTGCTGTGAAATAGTTTTTTTTTTAATAAGATCCCAGTTGTCAATTCTTTGTAATATTTTTCTTTGCAGTTGGAATTTTGCTCATCAGTCTTAGCTTACTCCTATGTCTTTAAAGGTTCTACCTATTGTATCTTCCAGCAAATTTGTTGTTTCTGTTTTAATATTTAGATCTTTGATCAATTCCTATTTTAGTTTAGTGCATGGTGATAGACATGGGTCCAGTCTTAGTTTTTGGCATGCAGAAAGCCAGTTTTTCCAGCACCATTTATTAAAGAGGCTATCCTCCTTCCAGTGGATGTGTTCCACCTCCTTGCTCAAGGTAAGTGTGTTTGAGTGGCTAAGTGTATTTGAAGTTGTTTCTGCATCTTCTAATCTTTTCCATTGATCCTTGGATCTGTTTCTTTTTTGCCAATGTCATCCTGTTTTATCACAGAAGATTTGTAGTACAATTTCAAGTCAGGAATTGTGATGCCCCCTGCCTTGCCTTTGTTGCTGAGACTTGTTTTTGCTATTCTATATCTCCTCTGGGTCCAAATAAATTTTAGTAATGTTTTCTCTAGTTTTGTGAAGTATGTTATTGGTATTTTGATTGGGATTGCATTAAATCTGTAAAACAATTTTTAAATCCTTATTAAGATTAATTAGAAAGTTCCTTTCATGTATAATATTTAGGAGCTATTTTATCATAAATATGGATGGAGAGCCATAAAAAGCTTTTTCTATCTCTACTGAAGTGATCAGTAACATTTCTTCAGCGAGTGTAGAGAATGTGGTATGTTGCTGTGTAATAACTCAAACATTTGCTGCTTACTCTTGTTGTGATACTGGTGGGAAATTCTCCCGATCTTCAGTCTATTGACTTTCTTTTCTTCAACTGTGGTGATAATTTTTTATTGAAAGCATGTTCATCTCATACCACAGCAAGGAATAAGGTACTCAGTAAGTCCACAGATGGTGCAAATGGAAGAATCTGACTACAAGGATGTAAGTGCAAACCCAGACATGAACTTTCTGCCAAAAAGGCAAATCACTGCCCTCTGCATCGAGCCAAGGGATTGTGGGCCTCCCTGGGGTACGATATCACAGTAGATGTTGGTAGGTAAAAATTCCTGCAGGTAAGATGTAAATTTCCTTGTGACACTCAAAGTCAAAGTCTGCTTGGATTGTCTTGGGGGACAGAAGATTACTAACTCCAAGGAACGGGCACATCCTAAAAATGGGATGTTTTGCCAACTCAAGCAGACACAGACCCACAGGAAAAGCAAGGATAAAGATTAACCATTCATTCAACTGTCATGATTCCTTGCTTGACTGCCTCGTACCTAAAACAAACATCTGCACTCAACAGAACAGTGTGTCTTCTCAGGAAATCTGGGTGTTTGGGCCTCCGTTTTGGTGGGGTCCTCGGAACCTCCACAAAGATACTTTCTGTCTCTCAAATCTTCATTCGTCTCTCTAACAGGGTTTGCAGGCCCAAACCCAGCCGTAAGACATGGTGAGGCATGATCTGTGTACTCTGCTACAGGGTCCCGTAAGGGACTTATTAGTTGTCCATAAAGGTAACTTTCTCACTGGTGCAAACTCATTTGTTTTCCACTCTTCACTTTTGCATTCTTCTGTCTTTGATAGTGCGTTCTAGGATTTTAGTACTGCTCAGATAAATTTTTTAAAATTAAACTCATTGGTATATTTCAGATATGCATAGTGATCATATTCACCATAGGGAATTTGTACCTGTGCATGATCTATTTTGTTTCCTCCTTTTTCCCCAATTCCCTCCCCTCCCTTTTGCAACCCTTCTTTTCCTCACTGTTTGCAAAGGTTTGTTTCCATTTTATCCTTTTTAAAATCATTTCATTTTCCTTCTCGCTTCCTTCCTTTCCTCCTCCCCCCACCCTAGTTCCTTCCTGGAAAATGTCTTCCCATCTCGCAGTATCTTCTGTATATTCTGGCCTTTATTTACTCTCAATTTCTCACACCAGGGAGACAATATGATGCTTACACGTGTGAGTTCAACTTATTTCACTTAAAAGTGTTGTCTCAAGTGGCATTGATTTACCAAAACTGTCTCAAATTTATCCTTCTTTGTGACAAAGCAGTACTCCATTATATATATTAAAAAAAACACATCTCTTTCGTCTATTCCTCGACTGATGGACCTTTGGGTTTTTCCAAGATTTAGTTGTAAACTGTTGCTATAAACATGGGTGTAGCGATATTGCTATGGTCTGACATTTTTAATTCTTCCATGAAGATTCCACAAGGACAATAGCCGGGTCAAATGTGACCTCTAAACCTTGTTTTCTGAGGAATCTACACACTATTTTCCACAGTGGTTGTACCAGTCTACCCTCCCACAAGCAGTGTAAAAGTGTTCATTTTTCCCCCAAAGTCCCTCTAGCATTTGTTATTGGTTGATTTCTTGATAATAAGCATTCTTTCTGGAGCGAAATGAAATCTCAGCATTGTTTTAATGTGCATCTCTTTAACAAGTGTAGATGTTGAATATATTTTCATATGTTTATTTCCCATTTGTACTTCTTCATCTGAGAAGGGTCTATTCATTTCAGATACCCATTTTTTGGTTGAATTTGGGGGATCTGATATTTTTGAATTCTTTTATGCTCTGCTTTGTCTGAAGGACAACTGCCTAAAAGGACAATTGTCTTTTCACTCTGTTGTTGATTTCTTTTGCTGTGCAAAGACTTTTGAATATGACGAGATCCCAGCTGTTGGTTCTTTCTTTTATTTCCCATGTGATCAGATTTGTTTTCATGAAATCTTTGCCTACATCTATGTCAAGAGTTCTGCCTCTTCTCTCTGCTAGCAGATTTACTGTTTCTGTTTTAATAGATTTTGATTCATTCCTATTTTAGTTTAGTGCATGGTGAGAGACATGGGTCCAATCTTCAGCACATGGAAAGCCAATTTTTCCAGCACCATTTATTGAAAAGACTCTCTTCCAGTGAATGTGTTTGGCTTCTTTGTCAAAGATAAGGTGGTTAAGTATTATAATTTAAGTATTACAATGCCTCTACCTTGCCTTTGTTGCTGAGACTTTGTTTTGCTATTCTAAGTCTCTTCTGGTATAAAATGAATTTTTGGATTATTTTCTCTAGTTTTGAGAGGTATTCTAGTGGTACTTTGATTGGTGTTGTAAATCTGTATAACAGGGGCCAGGGATATAGCTCAGTGGCACGGTGCCTGCTTGACAAGTGTGAGGTCCTGAGTTCAATTCTCAGTAACCCCCCCAATCTGTGTAGCAATTCTGGGAATATGGCCATTTTCACAGTGTTGGTTCTTCCTATCCATAAGCAAAGGCTGTCTTTCTATTTTTTGATATCCTCTTTGATCTCTTTTCTCAGAGTACTATGATTTTCAATGTATAGATCTTTTACTTCCTTTCTTAGATTGATTCCTAAGTATTTCATTCTTTTGGATGCTGTTGTGAAGGGTGTTGTTTCCCTAATTTCTCTATCAGCAAGTTTGTGGTTTGTGTACAGAAATGCTATTGATTTTTGAGCATTGATTTTGTATCCAGATACACTACTGAATTTGTTTATAAAAATTAAAAGTCTTTTGGTGAAGTTTTTGGGGTCTTCTACACAGAGTATCATGTCATCTGCAAATAATGATAATTTAACTTCTTTCTTTACTAGTAGATACGTTTCTTACACTTAGATCATTGTGTAAGGACTGATTTCATCAGATTAAGGCTAATAGCAAAATCTTTTCTACTCATATATTTTATTTATTTGTAGGTGTCCATATGAGCTTTTATGGTGAGTTGGTCTATAAGAAACATGCCAATAAAATAACATTTTTATTCTGATGTGATTTCTTTCTTTGAGAAGAATTCTCTAAGACTACTAGAAATATTTACATACATATCATCTGCACTGTCTTTCAGAGTGTTTAAAGTAGACCCTTCCATACATAATTCAAAATCAACTCAAAGGGAAGAAAAAAGCACCAATAGCCTTGCTGATTTCTATGTAGGTTTTGTTCCATATTCAATAAATATCCAACTCTGATGATAAAGAATTGATTCTGTGCCAAGCATAATGCAACTTTGTCATCCTGATAAAAACATTGAGAGAATTTGTGAAGGCTAATTTCTAGGGCCCCAGTTGTCCAGACTTGGAATTTTCTTAATATTGCAGAGTGACTTCAGACTTGTTTTACTACAGTATTTTACTTTAGAATTTTTGTACACCCTAACAATGGATATTTTAAAAGGAATGTTTGAAAGCATATTTGAAAATGTTAGGTAAAAGGATTCCTTCAACTTGGGTGCCTCCACTCTCTGAAGGATGGAAATGACCACCCTATTACCCTTCCACAGCCCCCGTCTTTTCCTATGCACTCATTAGCCTATCTGCCAGGGTCCCTCTTCTTTTCTGAGACGGGGTAGGTGGGCTGTCCAGCAAACCACTGGCAGTTGTGATTCATTCTGGTTCCTCTGCATTTATTCCCTCTTCTAACCCCTCAAACTTCCCTCACTGTGGCCCATATTCCCCAACCTGCTTGACAGGTGTACCTGAATTAATTCAGACAGGTTTCTGAGTTGACTTCTTTTCTTTTCTACAAATATCAACTTCCTGTTGCCTCTCCTTTGCTCAAACTGTTACCCCAACACGAAAAGCCTGCCAGTATCTCAGCCACTTACACAGATGTTTTCTAAACCCCAGAATATACTTCTAGTCTTCTCCAGAAGATGCTATCCTCTCCCTTTCTCCCCTGATTCTGTCTCACTCTTCCTTCCTCCCTTCTTGGGCTGTCTTGTCTCTTGCATGAGTTCAAACTGAACAGTGCTGTAGTCTCACTCTACCTGTGGTCAGGTATCAGGGTTCTTACCCTGTTACGAGGATGTAGCTCCTTGTTTGCTGAGCCGGAGAGGGATAAATTATAAAAATATTTATGGGTCAATTCAGAAAAGGCATTTTCCTCATGAGTGTATTTCATCTGATTTTTAGGAAAGTCCACCCATAAACAGACTGTACAAAGTGCATTTTTTGGGACCCACAATGTCAAAAACAGAGACACAGAGATAACTGACATATATTTGCTGCATTTAAAACAAAACAAATTATAAATTCAGGTAGTATAAGTTGGCTATTAAGTAGTACTTGGAGAATATAGATCAAAGCCATAATGAATATGGGCTTTTGAGTAAACTAGACTTCAGTTCTACCTCTCAGCAGTTGTTTCAGCTGGAGAAAGAGACTGAATTTCTCCAAGGATGTGTTTTCATCTCTAAAGGAGGGGAAGGTGATAATGCATATCTTTTAGTGGTATTGTGATAGCTGGGAGGAGAAAACGTACATAAAGTATCTGGATTATAGATATACTGTGTCCAACACTTACGTTTTACACACACACACCCATAGCTGCACATGTACTATTGGAAATATCTAAGACTATTTAGAAATATGCTGTACATATCACATGATACAGATATTGCCATAGAAGGCATCCAATACACATTGCACATATATAATAGAAATAGTATATATTTGAAATGTATAGACAAGATGTAAACACTGTATGTGCCATACATTTATAAAAGTATATACACAATGTGTGGTATACAGTATCTAGGTTATACTAAGATACCAATAAATAGTTGTCTGTGATAGGTAATTTCTTCCTAGTAACTGATGTGGGATCTTGAGAAATAAATGACGTCTACTTGTTGAGAAGTAGCAGAAACCTTCTTAGAGCAAATGGACCTTGAGCAGCAGATCAAAAAAAGAGAGGGAATTGTAGTTAGATAATATGAGCACAGGTACAGACTGGACATGTGGGTGACATATTTGGGACCAATTGCTTGATGGATTGATTACCCTATAAAGAGAATTTATGTAAGAAAATGATAGATAAGGTATCCATTAGAAGGGCCAAAAGAAATGTTTCTAAATACTCACAAGTGGGAAAATATTTTTAACTTTTATTTTTAGTAAATATGTGCTTGGGCAACAGCTGATACTTAGTTCCAGCTAGAAGAGGAAATCATCCATTAGTTTGGTACCATGTCTGACATTCTGCTCTGTTCTGTTTACATATCTCATGCAGTGCTTATGGGCCATGGCAGTGGTCTCCTTCAGAGAGGTGTTCTGACTCCTATTTCTTGTTTCAATGTGCCAGTCACTGTTTCTGTCCTTCCCATGAGCTTCCTTCTAACATATTCTACAGTGCACTATTTTCTTGATCATTTTAACTTAAGAGCAAAGGCTCAGAAATAATGGACTGAGTTCATAATTTTTAATTTCTCACAAATGCACATCTTCGCATTTAGCTTGAAATTAAGTGCACTGCTCATATGATGTAATTTAAGGATGCATTCATCCTTCATGAAAAAAAAATAGCAAGGTAAAGTTGAATGCACTTGTCAGTGAAGTGAAAGAAAGCCACAGCTCCTCACTCCAAAGCTAGCAGACAGACAACAGGAGTGATTTTATGGACAGAGAAGATAGACGGACAGAACGGAGCTTTCTGCACATATATTTGCTGCATTTAAAACAAAACAAATTATAAATTCAGGTAGTATAAGTTGGCTATTAAGTAGTACTTGGAGAATATAGATCAAAGCCATAATGAATATGGGCTTTTGAGTAAACTAGACTTCAGTTCTACCTCTCAGCAGTTGTTTCAGCTGGAGAAAGAGACTGAATTTCTCCAAGGAAATAAATCCTGGGATGTGCTACTTCACATGTTCTACAAGCTCACACTCTCTCATTTTTATGTCTTATCATCAAGGTTGCCCTTTGCCTCCTAGCATTGCCCACGGACATCATAAATGGGTCAATACATACAATATTTTCAAATACGAGGTTGTGTATGAATGTGATGAAAGGTACAGTCTGGTTGGACAAGCGAAACTCACCTGCAGTTCTTCACACTGGTCACCTGAAGCTCCCCAATGCAAAGGTAACTTTGCTCCTTTTTCAACTATGACAAAATGGATGAAACTGTCCTAAGAGGATCCAGAGCAATGTCTTTCCCTGCCAGAGACAGTACAAAAACAATTGATTTCATTGTTTTTTGTTTAAATAATTAATATATGCAGATGGTATCCCATGCAAAAAATACAAATATAGATAAATATGACTTTCCTCCAGTTTCTCTCAATCATGAAATTCAGCCTTCTGAATTCAGCCCTGTTCCCAGTTTCTTGTTTTTGTGTCCTAATGTATTTTACTGGCGTAGCATTTCCTGTATGTGTACCAGTAGACCTGTACAAAATCCTCAAGAAAACTTGTTCTAGCATCCTCTAGTAACAGGGGTGCTGTAGGAACTCCTGAGCTAGTTCCAACCTTCCCAAAGTGACAGGTATTCCCTCAGAGCCACATGTAGGGGAACGCCTGACACAGTGTGGGTGGATGTAAGAGGGACTTGTAATTTGCAGCCTGCTAAGGAGAGAGGAAGAGCATGGTTGAGTCTGCCAGGGGTATTTACCAGGATGGCCAGGAATCTGTGGTCATATGTATTTATTCACATTCCTTTCCTTTATTGAAAACCTTTATGATATTCCCAATTTCCTTATCCTCTTTATCTCAAATTTCTTCCATTACAATGGGAATAATAATGATACTTTATTTTATAGTGTTATTGTGAGATTAAATAAGATAGTCACATAAAATACTAATCTAAAATCTGGTAGGTATTCATCCTTAAAAATATTGCTATCAAAATGAAAGAAAAGACATAAGCACCACCTAAATATAACTCATTCTTATTCTTTTAGACTGTTATGTGTCTTTTTTCTTAATTTTATAAGTTGCCTAACATATGTTTCCATTGTAGCTCTGTGTCTGAAGCCAAAGATAGAAAACGGAAAGCCGTCTGTGATTAAGCCTTGGTATACTGCATCTGAGAATGTCACCATCTTTTGTGACTCTGGCTTTGGCATAGTGGGTTCCCAAAGTATCACTTGCTCTGGAAATGGAACCTGGTCCCCAGAGGTGCCCAAGTGTGACTGGGTGAGTGAGACAACTCAGGCAGTTCCATGCTGTCAGACAAGGTGCTCCCCTACAAAACTCTGTCCCAATGACAAACAGTGACTTGTGATTTGTCAAGAATCATTTCTGACTCACTCAAAGAAACTGTCTTTTTCTCTTGACCCATTCTGCTTACTTAGGCAGAAACAGAAATTTCCGTCTTTTCAAGAACAGAAAAAACTGAGTACATTGGAGACCTGGGTCCCATAGACCTAGTAGTAAAAACTCCTAAATATTTTTTCTAAACCATGTAACATACAGTTGTCCCACTTCTGGATGGTCAGCAGAAATGTCCTCATCTGCCTTTATTTAGGCTGCTGTCTCAGAACACACCTGTATCTTCTGGGGAAAACTTTGCCAGGGCCCAACACGACTTCTGGTTTAACCTGCTTATCCACCAGTCAGAGCTGGCCTTAGCCTTTAGATCTGTAGTTATTCCGTTGTCAGGATGTGTCTCCTCTATGACTGCAGAGGAACCTCTCCACCAACCATACCTGCCACTGTGTCTCTTTTAGGAGGTCCCCGAAGGCTGGGAGCAAGTTGTCGCAGGCAGGAAGCTCATGCAGTGCCTGCCGAGCCCGGAGGAGGTGAAAATAGCCCTGGAGGTATACAAGCTGTCCCTGGAGAATGAACTACTGGAACTACAGAGGGACAACCCCAAACAACCCATGTAGGTGTAACTGCTGCAACTTTTCCCCTAAAAGAGAGGAAAACATGTGAGTGCCTTCGATTCAAGGTGGATCAGTTGAGTCCAGTCTCTTCGGCACTGATATTCATGATAGTAAATATTCATGTTTCCAAACTACTTTGTCTTTGTGGTCACTTAAAATCTAATGAAAGAAGATCTCAAACAAACCCATTGTATAAGCTTATATATTTATGACTAGGTATGTGCTTGAATTCATGCTGATATGTCTATGTGGGCATATCACTGATATCCTCAGAACAGAGATGAATTGCCAGCATAGCCTTAAGCCCTGTCCATCCCCTCATGGGAGAGAATCACACCTCCTCTGAGCTCCTGTGCACTTTGCTTCACTCACCACATCTCCACAGTTCCCTTCCAAGCAGAGGACCTGCAGTGTGCTAACCTCCTCACTCTAGCTCTATGCACGCATTGCCCACACGTCAACCACCTGAGCATTCCCAAGTCTTCCATCTGGCTGGTCACCATTTTCCCTAAATAGTAAATTAAACTGGCTTTAGCATCTCTTGCACAGATGAAGAGAAATGCCATACCAACCTCCTGTACACTTCTGAGGGCTCCAGTGTGTTGCTTCTCTACTTCCTCAGACTCCTACTTCCTCTGGAGTCTCTTTCTCACTCTGATTTCAGTTCCTTTGCCATCTATTTTCTGCTTTACACAGGATGTGCCTGCATGGGTCACTTAGTGTCAACCAGTGATTTTTCCATATTGATTATAACAGTTTGACTGCCAACAGATGGCAGAATAGAGGAGAATAGAAAAAGGAGGGAAACATTCAATAAGGAATATAAAAAATTTAGAATACCTGAAACAGACTCAAATAGATTACCAGGAAATTAAAAACTCCATTGAAAGCTGGCAAAACTGCTTGAAAGAAACTAAAGATAGACTATCAAGCCTTGAAGACAGGTTTGCAACTTTTGATATTGCAAAAGGAAAGATCTCTTTAAAATAACAAGGAACCAGGAAGTAACAATACAAAGATTAG